>AP028446.1:3603174-3801392 GCA_036509395.1 Antheraea yamamai
TATATCAGGGACGAGACAAGTGAAAAGCAGCGCGGATGGTTTTACACTGTTTAATATATAAGTCGTTGGCGCTAGGCGCGACATATACATATGTACACATACACAATACATTTCTCCCCCAATAAACGCCGTTCCCCCTGAGACCCCAGTTAAAGGAATTGTTTGTAGTTCACTGGTGGAAGATTACGTAGCCTTTCACTACTTCTTAGTGCAGTTTCTGTGGCTGATTGTGAACTTGATGATGCTTCCTCTTTTGCAGCTTGTTGAGATTCTCGTAGGGACTCCTGTTCAGGTATTTCGATTTGTAAGGCGTTCTCATCGTTGTCGTACCTCTGCATCGTTATAACATTCGCCTTACATGGTATTATTTGATTTTTGTGTCTACGACAGGATCCATAGGTTTCCGAATGGATTGTATACATTACCTTGCCTATTTTTTTTATAATTGTACCTTTTAACCATGTAAATTTATTGTTGTTCCTGAATTTTTTAAAATAAACTGTGTCTCCGACATTAAAGGTTTGTCTGTTATGTCCTTTATAAAATTTACACTGTAAAAACTGTTTTTGTTTTACGCGCTTGGCTAGCGGTGTGGACGATGGCGAGGAGTCTTTTGGGTTTAATAAGTCTAAGCGCGACCTGAGTTTTTGACCGAATACCAATTGTGATGGAGAGAACCCCGTGACAGAATGTATAGAGTTACGATAATCAAACAAATATTTTAAAAGTTTTAACTTCATATCCCGTGAACTCTGACCCGTTATCATGCATGTTTTTATACCCTTTTTTACAATTTTGACGTAGCTCTCGGCCTGACCGTTACTACATGGATGAAAAGCGGGTGATGTTACATGCAGAATGCCATTCGACTTACAAAATTGTTTAAAAAGAAAAGATGTAAACGCGGTACCATTATCGCTTACAATCGTGTGTGGCAACCCGAACCTCGACATAAATTCACAGAGTTTTTCAATTACAAATGAAGAACCTGTTGCATTACCCATGTCATATACTTCAACCCATTTCGTATAAGCATCGACTACAACGAAATATGTACAATTATTGATAGGACCCAGAAAATCGATATGAATCCTATAAAATGGTTTAGGCGGGTAATGCCAGGGTGCCAGTGGACTACGTGTTGGTGACGATCTTAGCTGTATACACACATCGCATGCATTTATCATTGTTTCGAGTGCCACATCCATACCAGGAAACCAAAACCTTGACCGAGCTTCTTCCTTGGTCTTAACGATTCCTAAATGTGACCTATGTAATTCCGACATAATTTTATCTCTCAATAATTCAGGTATTACAATTTTATGACCTTTCATGAGGCAACCATTTTCGACAGATAATTGCGATCGGCATAAAAAATACGGCTTTATTCGTATATCTGAAACATTTTTAGGCCAACCGTTAAGAATATAATTAATTACTTGGTGTAAGCATGGATCTGTGTGTGTCATTTCACGCAACTCGGCTAAAGTTACCGGCATATCACCATCGATAACAAAATTAACGTAAGTCGCGCGATCATACGGAGCTGCATCGTCGCGACCGGCGCCCGGCTGCACGTCCGGCAGACTGGCGCGTGATAAGTAGTCGGCACTGTTGTCGCGGCTACGTATATATTCTATGCTGTAATTATATGCGCTTAGGAAGATCGCATACCTTTGCAGACGGTTTGCAGAGACCTCAGGAATTCCTTTATTCGGGCCAAAAATACTAATTAATGGTTTATGGTCAGTTCGTAAAATAAACGGATTAGACCTCCCGTACAAATATTGATGAAACCGTCTCACGCCGAATATTATTGCCGTAGCCTCCTTTTGTATCTGCGAGTATCGTTTCTCGGCCCGGTTTAGTGTACGCGAAGCGAACGATATGGGTTTCTCTATACCATTAATATCTTCTTGGGATAAAATCGCGCCCAAACCAGTTGGAGACGCATCCACGGTAAGAATTAATTTATAATTTGGGTTGAAATGTGCCAATACCTGATTAGATGATAACATTTTTTTTATTTTTAGAAATGCATCCCTATGTTCTTTCGTCCATGTCCACTTAACACCTTTTTTTAATAAATCATATAGTGGACTTAGAGTACTCGAGGCTCCGGGTATGAAGTTTCTATAATAATTTACTAACCCTAAAAACGACTGTAATTTAGTAATATTTGTTGGAACCGGTGCCTCGAGAATTGCTTTTACTTTTTCCGGGGACTTTTTTAACCCCTCATTATTTATTGTGTAGCCAAGATATTTTATTTCATCTTTAAAGAATTCACACTTATTTGTACGCAAAGTTAAGCCTGCCTGCTGTAGCCGTTTAAGTACTGCATGAATTTTTTCCTTATGGCTAGACCTATCTATACTAGTAATTAATACGTCATCGAGTAAACACAGAACTCCATCCATGCCTGCTAACAAGTTTTCCATAGCTCGCTGAAATATTGACGGTGCACTGGAAAGACCAAAGACTAAGCGAGTGAAATTGAATAAACCGCGATGTGTGTTTATGCAGGTGAAGTTTTGTGATTCTATACTTAATGGAAACTGATTGTAAGCCATCGATAAATCTAATTTAGTATATACTTGACCAGCATGAAGTTTAGAAAATAATTCGTGAACTGTAGGCAGAGGATATTGATCAATAATTAATTGTTTATTAATTGTCACGGAATAGTCTGCACACAGCCTTACAGAACCGTCCCGCTTAAGCACCGGCACGATAGGCGAAGCGTATTCCGAATGTTCGACCGGTTTCAAAATGCCCGAGTTAACTAATCGATCTAACTCTTTATCGACTTTGTCTCTTAATGCAAAGGCAATAGGGCGCGCTTTACAAAACACCGGCTTTGCGTCGTCTTTTAATCTTAAACTGACTTCATATTTATTGAAAGTACCTAAGCTATTTTTAAATAACTTAGGATAATGCAACTCGAATTCTTTAATATCATTTGTAGTGTTAATAAAATTACAGGATGTTATTTGTAGGCCAAATTTTGCCATAAAATCTCTGCCGAGAATCGGGGGGCCGCCGTCACGAACAATATGGACTTTAATCTCGAGCGTTTTTTCGCGGAAAGTTAATGGTAATCTCGCTATACCCATGCATTCAAGGGGAGTACCGTTGTATGAATACAAAGTTTTAGAACTACCTTTTGATAAGGGTACGTTTGAAAACATATTATTGTATGTTTTCTCTGAAATTACCGTTATACTTGATCCACTATCTATTTCGAACTTTAACCAAACTCCGTTTAACGTTACAAACTCTGTCAACGGTTCTCCATGCTTAGAACGAATATTATGCAACTTACCATCATCTTCGCCATCGCTCACCTCATTCGCCTCCACGTAATTCACCTTTTTGCACATTCTACGCAAATGCCCTTTTACGTTACACTTATTGCACTTAAAGTTGGCAAAACGACACTGAGATGACGAATGATTATTACGGCCGCACACCGCACATTTAATTTTTTTTCCTTGGATTTTATCCTTTTGTATTTTGAAAATGTTGTCCTCTTGAGAGGCGGGATATATCACGTTCGTCGCAGCTGTAGCCGCTTCCCGCACACACCTTACATTTTCAGCTACCTCAACGGCTTTTGGAAGGGTTAAGAGATCTATTTGTTGTGCAAACAATTTCTCTCTTTCGGGTCCAGGTAACATTCCCATTATAAATCTGTCTCGCAGAGCCTCCTCGACGTCATGAAATCCACAGTTCGACGTCAATCCCCGTAGTCTGGCTGCCCATTGAGTCGGTTTTTCACCAGGTTGTTGAACGGCCGAGTAGAATATATACCGCTCGGAAAATCCATAGCTTTTCACAGTGAAGTGACTATCAAACAACTTGATGATATCGTCATACGGCAATTCTTGAAGCTCCTTTGGCAACGCTAAATCCGTTGCCAGCTTGTATGAACTGTCACTGAGTGTGCTGAGCAGGATCGCACGCCGCTTTTTGCCCGTTTCTTTACCGTCGAGTTCATTCGCGATAAACCACTGCGATATCCGGCTTTTAAAAACCTTCCAACTTTGTACATTATAGTCGAATGTCGATAAGATTCCAAAAGTCGACATTTTTTTTTCCTAAAAGTGGGTACTTCGTCGCCAATGTTATATCAGGGACGAGACAAGTGAAAAGCAGCGCGGATGGTTTTACACTGTTTAATATATAAGTCGTTGGCGCTAGGCGCGACATATACATATGTACACATACACAATAATATTGTAGTCCGGTGAAGTTGTATAGGCCTGTAAAGCCAACTAGCGTAGTCAGTTCTAAAAACAAACTGATTTATAGAAAGAAAGAAAAAATATCTCGTTTTAAATTGGCTAATTTTATGGGGCCTGAAAATATTTTGTCAACTTCTCTGTGTAATCTTGAGTACTATTTCATAGAAACAACGATTTTAAATCTTTTAGAAATATAAATTTCATCGAAGTCAACAATAAACTTCCGACGGTCGTTGCGAAACTAAAAGAAATAAATGCGACCCTGAACAAAATTATGACACACTGACACGGAAATATTTCGGCAGTGCTTATTTTGAACGGGAGCATCTTCAAACGTTATTGTATATACAAACTAGCGGGTTTATGCTAGATTGTTCTAGATTTTATTGCTGGCTGTGTTTTATTTATATATATATTTTTAAACTTAAGCCTCTACCACCGATTTTAAATTATATTTGATAAATTTTATCGCTATTCGCTACTGCTTAGTCTGTTGAAATCTTTTGCGATGACAACAATACAAGAAAAAATATTATTCTTCATATATGAGGTTTGGCGAAATATTATTTCTAAATAATAACTGCAGTTATTTAAGGTTGTTTTTCGAAAATATTACAACATCTATTGACTTTTCTCTAGAAACCGAGAAATTTAAGTTAGTATATAGTTTTTTTTACTTTATTTTTGGCAACCAATCTTTTAGATTATTACTGCCGTTGTCGAGTAGTTAATAGTATTACAAGTTAGTGTCGTGCGATCATTTCAATGTCAATGTTAATGTTCCAACAAACTGGTGGCTCCCTTGTTACAACTTTCCAGGGAATGTTTGGCGCATCTCAGAATTCATACTCCGTGGTATTATTTTCCATTCACTTCACTTATGCACAATAAACAAACTATATTACATAAAACACCACCAATTTTACGCAATATAGAGTCAAGTAACACAGGATTATGAATAAAATATAAAATCCACTACACGACAGACTAAAATCCCGCCAAAAACTCCTAGTATATAGTTAACTGTAGCATTTACATAATCTAACGAATTAAATCGATACCAATAAAGGTTTTTTTTTCTTTATCGGTTTTTGAATAAAATATACTTCATTAATAATGTTTTAATAAACTCACATTTTTTATTGACAATTATATATTTTTAAAAGACTTGCTTAGTAAAAATAACTCACGAGAACGGAAGAGAGACTCAAGGTATTTTTAATCTGTAAGGTTGGTTTTGTTTTTCACACCTGTATTAGTGTCGAAAGATGGCGCGGTGGTGATTGCCCACAATAAACAAAAGGTTATATAATAGAACTACTTATTAAAATGAATAATTTTAATTTTACCGGATTATAAATTCAGATAATACGTTAAGATTTCATATTTCCATTATGTATTTAACTGTAAGTGGTAATTATTACAGCAAATAGTGTCATACAATTCATTGAAGACATTATTCTGCTGTTGGTTATCGGTTATACGTTATCGTTATTGATAACTGCATTAACTGATAGAGTTATCGTAACTTATTCGATCAAGCAGACATTATGCAATAACCAACAGGTGTGAAAGAGAGATTATTTCACGCTGTTCATACACGCTTATATGAAATTGGATTGTTAAGTTTAAAGAAATTTATTATTAAAAAAACCTAATGAGAACTACATAAATACATTTATGAAAATATACAGATTTTAGCAGAATCCAGACAAAGAACAATAAAAAACGTTTTTAAATTATAAATGATAACTTAAATGGCATTACCGCATCATGGTAATAAATTACAATACGATATAGAACAGCAGTTTATCCGACAGCAGAATAATTGATAACAAGTTATAAGTTGTTGTAACAGTTATACATCCGTTATTGGCGTTTGTAGCGTTATCATTATTATTTTTACTTATTGAATACAGGTGATAAATTTATACTGTGGCGATTAGTATCGCCGCAGTCGCTTGTCACCGTTCGATGACCTATATCTTGTCTATTTTAGTTCCACGTCACAGGGATTTCTTGGCTTGCGGTTCGTGAAAAAGAGTTGTTTGACAATGTGTTGTGGTTTTGTGGCTGAACTGATATTGAATGAGTATTTAAAATGTTGTTAATCGCGTATAATATTACTTATTTATTAATGAAGTAAATATATAACTTGGTGTTTTATCTCTTTTTATTACATATTGATTATTTGATTGAAGAAGGCGTTACTTTGCGGAAATCAATAATTAAATATTATAGCGGACTTTGCAGCTCCGCTTGGAATTGATTGGCCGCTACCACGTCTTACTTCAACAAAAAACATTAGGTTTTATTTTCACGAGGTGTATCTGCACACGTTAAATCTGAAGATCATAATAGCAAGAATGAAATATTAGTAATTAAAACAACAAAGATAATCAAAAACGCTTCTTTGTTAAACGATTGAACCTGATATTGGTTCATGGTTAACAGTGGATATGTAACTGTAAAATAAAAAATATTAATGAATTACTTTCATTCTGTAACTTTATTTATAGTATGAATACAAAAATATACATTTGTCAATCAATTGCAGAATGGTGTATAATTTTCATTTACAGTACTTGAGAAGAAGTAAAGTCTGTCATTTAATTTCTAAAAGCATCATTGATATCTAGCCACCGCCAGCGATTCCATGTATGCACATAATAATTATTATATATAATGACACCATACGTTATCTTCATGAGAAATGAATCTAAATCTTTTACACACCGCATTAGTACACTGCATCAATGAAAACCCGACGCGGATCGCTTGTTGAATATATTACACTATATTTATATATAATACTAGCTGACCCCAGTTACGTTTTGCGGTGGATCAGTTATTCCGTGTTGAATTCAAATTATGATAAACTATTTTCAAAATTAGAATGTGGCGCCATCTATGAAATATCTATAACGGTCAGTTCTACAGTTTTCTGTTAACAAACAATTTAAAGCGCTATCCGTTGAGACTGATAAGACTTACAATTAGTAACAATAAGCGAGCCCGGCGGACGTGGTCCTGCTTTTATAATACAAAAAACCTTGACAAATTATATACCTTCCTTATGAGTCAATTTATACACTGGTGAAAACCGCATGAAAATCCGTTCAGTAGTTTTTGAGCTTATCGTGAACTGAGAGACATACAGACGTGGGAGAAGACTTTGTTTTATAATATAAGTGATGATAATCAACATTGACAATCATTTAATCTGTAATTAAAGAGTATTAAAGTCATTAATCGAAATATAACTTAACCTATCTCTCAAGTTGGACCAAGTTATACATAAATGCCAACTTTCATGCACACCGGTTGAGTAGTTTTGCAGTTCATCGTGGACAAACATGACACTGGAATTTTATATATTTAAGATTATATTTGTCCATTATATTCTACATCTTACGGTATTTGGACAAGGAGGGTATTATAAATTAAGAGCTAAGCCTTATATTAGCTGTAGCATATCGTCAATCAAGTTGTCACTTAACGCGTTTTTTTCCGAAAATAGAAAAGACGGAAATAACTTCCAATGTGCTTATAGTACTTTGCGCTATGTTATTTTACGACGTAGATATTTACTATTACAAGGGTTGTATATTCAATTTTTCTGTTAAATTGTATACACACGGTTTATATTAGGTCTTTACCTATGAAATTGCCGTTTTGTACGAAAAAATTTAAACGAATTTTTTTTCATGTATTTTTTATTTGTATTAATCGAAGTAATCACCCATGCAATCAATGCATCTTTGCCAACGCAGTGACAGTTTATTGATGCCCTTCTTAAAGAAATCAGCTGGATGGGAGGCAACAAATTCTTCAAAGGCATTTTATACTGCCTCTCGGGTATTGAATTTTTTTCCCGCCAAGGAGTTATCCAAATTCTGAAAAAGTAGTGGTCTGTAGGCGCAAGGTCTGGTGAGTAGGGCGGAGACGGAGAACTTCCAACCCCAGTTCTTGCAACTTGGAGACCGTCTGCTGTGCAGTATGAGGTCGCGCATTGTCGTGCAGGAGCAGCGGAGACGAGCGATTGACCAATGCTGGTTGGAGATGTGCCAGCTTCTCCATCATTGTGTTCAGTTCCTCACAGTACACATCTGCAGTAATGCTCACCCCGTTTGGTAAGAAGCTATGATGAATCACACCGGCGCTAGACCACCAAACAGTAACCATCACTTTTTTAGGGGTAAGTTTTCGTTTAGGGCATTGTTTAGGTGCTGAACCAGGATCCAACCAACTTGTTGAGCGCTTGCGGTTATCAAACAGAATCCATTTTTCATCGCAGGTAACAACGCGGTTCAAAATTCCTTCATTTGTGTGTCTGTAGAGCAGTGCCAAGCACGTCTCGACGCGTACTTCGCGCTGGCGATCATTGAGTTCTTGGGGCACCCATTTGTCCAGCTTTTTTACCTTGCCAATTTGACGCAAATGGACCAATATTGTTTTGACGCTAACGTCGAAAGCTGCTGCTAATTCAGCCGTAGATTGTGTATCATCAGCTTCCAAATTCACCTTTAATTCGTCATTGTCGACCAAAGTCTTCGGACGATGTTGCGTGCCGCTTGTGCCGCGTTGCTGCCACGACGGTACTCGTATTCCAAAATTAATCGAATTTTTAACGTATCCATGATGACAAAAAAGATTGTAATGCGATGAAAATGTAAAACTAATCAATAAACAAATGACTACTTTTGGAAAAAGAATTCCATGTTTTTAAAATAAAATTAATTTGAAATTAGAATTCTTAGCCAAACAAAAATTATTTTGATTTGAAATGGCCAGTACTGCAGAACGGCAATTTCATAAGTAAAGACCTATTATATAGACTGAAAAAAAAAAATCTAATTCGATAAATGAGTTTCTAAATATAGGAGACGGATTATACCAAAAAAATGCTAAACACTTCACTTCCTGTGGATTTCACGTGAGGCACAATACAACATAATAGAATTATCGGTCCGGGTAGAGAGGTCGCTTTCGAAAACAAAGGGGGAAATTCTAACAAGTTCCAGAAGTTGTTTACCGGGTGGATAGGGGGAAGGGGGTGAAGTACCTGTGATATATTTATAAAGTTTTTTATTTAATTGCTGAGGGTGGTCGTATTTTTCTTACAGTTCCGTCTCGTTGTTGTGAAACTTAAAAGTTATGCAGTTCTATGATCTCGTCTTATAAAATTCACTAGCGACCTGCCATGTTCCGCACGGCTGCAAATGTTGCAATGGACTAATGTAGCCTTACAGATTATAAAGCTATTTACACACATGTACTATTTGATCTATTTATTGGCGCTTTAACATAAAATTCAAAGGAGCTCTGTACGTCTCATGACTATAAACTTTGGTGGTGCGCGTAATTTTAAACCTGTAATATCTTCTAAGTTATTCATTACAATGATATGCAATTGAAATTACTTTTAAATATATCAATTTCCCCACATAATTAATATATTCAACGATATAAAAATTAGTACTATATTGGTCAAAATAGCTTCACAAATCACCTACAGCCTAAACCAGTAGTTCTCAACCATCGTGTTGCGACATATTAGTGTGTCGCGAGATATACAAATCTTTTTGGTTCTCTTTGTACTATCATAAATTTTGTTTTCGTGTAAGGGTATCGCGAAACTGTAAAGAGTATGTTAGTTGAAAAAGGTTGAATACCGCTGTCCTATTCTATATATAAATCTAAGAAAAGAAATTGTTGTGTAAAAAAATAGTTTACATTAACTAGGTGTACACACAAACAGACGTGGACATTGACTTTTTAATACTTTTGATTGAACACTGATAACCTAGTATCGCAATCAAAATAAAAAATACTTTATACAATTCAGGCCCAGAGAAGGCACCTACGGACGTCAAAACTACCACCCGTTTAGAAAACGACCCAGTCATCGAGAATAACCGGCAAGAAACTCGATCTGGTTTGTCTTCGTCCATTTGTGAAATGCATCATACGCTCGCGTTCCTTTGTACACAACTATTTACTTAACAATTAATATACTATTTCATATTCTAAAATATTATCTCACAATGTAAACGCACGGCTACGAAACATTACGAAACTTTAATTCGTAAAGTACTTCGTAACCACAAACGAAGGTTTGTTGTCTTAGGACGCACTTAAATATCACTTTGAGCGAGTTTCATGGCTTCATCATTATAATAGTTCCTGTGTCAACATCCGAGATGGACGAAATTAGAAACCACACGTCTATTCTCTGTAGTTAAATACAAAGTAGTAACTTTTATGTTAGATGACAATATCGCTGGTTAGCTGGAAGATAATGCCTTGTGCTATTTAAACTTAATATAAAAGTCTGAGTGTAAGTGAAACTCAAAAGTGCAATAAAGTGTTCATTCAATCGTTCGTTCGTTCGTTCATTCATTCATTCAAGTATTATTAATTAATAAGTTTTAAAAGGTTTTTTGTCGGGATTTTGGTCTGTCATGTAGTTGATTAAATTTTTTATTCATAATCTTGTGTTACTTGACTCTATATTGTGTAAAATTTGTGGTGTTATGTAATATAGTTTGTTTATTGTGTATAAGTGAAGTGAATGGAAAATAATACCACGGACCATGAATTCTGAGATGCCACAAAAACACCATGGAAAGTTTTAACAAGATGGCCACCATCTTGTTAGTTCATTGAAATTATATCAAGAAACTTCTAATATCGATCCTCAACTTGACAATGGCAGTAATAGTCTATTAGAAGACTGCCAAAAATGGAATAGAAGAAGAACTTGTAATACTATTAATTACTCGACAATGGCATAATAGTCTGCTAGAAGACTGGTTGCCAAAAATGGAATGGAAGAAGAACTTGTAATACTATTAATTACTCGACAATGGCATAATAGTCTACTAGAAGACTGGTTGCCAAAAATGGAATGAAAGAAGAACTTGTAATACTATTAACTACTCGACAATGGCAGTAATAATCTAAAAGATTTATTGCCGAAAATAAAGTTACAAAAAAAAAGTTTTAAAAGTAATGACTTATTTAAAAGGAGTGTATGTATTTTATATAAGCACGTGAGACTTGTTATACTTTGGATATGAGAAATAATTGTTGTATATATTTTAACTCTTTGAATTGAGTCAAAAGTTCGAACGACAAAATTAAGTACTTTGAACATAAAATATATGTCAAAGGGCAGCAAACAGGCGACATACCTAATAGTAAACGGTTACTGTCGCTTATGGATAGATGCAACACCAGGCGACACTAATGGTTTGCCGACCTTGAATTAACAACAAGAACAAATTAAATAAAACTTTTACCAGCGGTTTTGCTCGCTTGGAAACAATACTTATTTTCGGGATGAATGGTACACTATGTCCAAGGGTATAACCATGACGTGTATGCATTCTATGAAGATCGGTTGAAAGATGAAAGTGCAACAAACAAACCCAAATTACTATTAATATACTCATCATCACATCAGCCATTAAAAGACCAATTGCAGGGCCATAGGCTTCTTTCCAAAGCAAAGTATGGACATAATCACCACGCGAGCCCACGACGTACTGGCGATTTCAAACTCCGAGAAGTCCACAACTCTATATTTCCCCACATAAGGTGTTACTACAAGAACATTTCTCAGACTCAGGATTCCTCACGATGTTTTCCTTCCCATCAGCCGATAGTGCTACCAATTTAAATTAGTAAATGTACGCAAATTCCGAAAACTTCGTTGGTACATGCCGGGGTTCGATCCTACGGACACTGAATCGAAATTCCACCGGTCAAACCACTCGACCTCCACGACTTAACGAACATTAGTGAGGATATTTTTTTACGATTGATTGCACTCGTTTTACCTATCAAATTATAAAGAAATTGTTTACCCAATTTTCAGTATAAAACCCCCAACAAAGTTACTGAAACCCACGCGTTTAAATATGTAATGTTATTACAGCTTGATGAAATTCGCAGTAGGTAGGATCGATCGTGTACCCAATAGAAACGGGTGTAAGTCAACAAAATGCGACGTCGAACTTACCCTTTGAAATATTGGCAAAATATTTGGTAAAACCCGAAACCTTTTACGTTGGGTCCGCAGGGGCGCTGCCTCGAATATTTATGATAAGCGGATGTTATGGCTGGCCGTCATTTTTAGATATTTCCAACTTATCAATATTGGAACGTTTTTTTTTTGTTAATAATTAAGACATTTTTTGTATATGGAACTTGCCTTTACCTGCCGGTTAATTTCAAAATCAAAAATTCTTTATTCAATTTAGGCCCTAAGAAGACGCTTATGAACGTCGAAACTACGTCCAGTTCAGAAACAACCCAGTAATCGAGAAGAACCGGCAAGAAACTCGATCTGGTTTATCTTTCTAACATAAATATGTTTAGAATACATTACATGTCACAATCATTTTTCGGGGATGCACAGACAGAAGTCATTCCCGACATCACTATCGTTCACATATTGATCCACTCTATTTGCCTCTATAAATTCTATAGCATTTGGACAACAAAACTAGCATGGTGCAAATTGACAGTCCGACAAATGGGTAATATGCTTCGGGACTGTTGTAAAACCTAACACTATTACCCAAAAAACTGTTACTGGCCTTACTGAGTCTAAAACATGGGACGACCTTTCCTTTGGGAACAATACTTTTGTTCTGGATGATTTAATCTGAATTTATCTCAATTATTATATTATTACCATTACTATTATTTACATTTATATATAAATTTCTTCTGTACGTATGTATGTCACTGAACTCCTCCTAAACAGATGGACCGATTTTGATTAGATTTTGTGTGCGTATTCCAGTGGATCCGAGAATGGTTTAGATTCACAATTGGACCCGGCAGGTGGTCAACCTCAAATTATTATTTTTTTTAAATTCTTTCATTTATCCCATATTGTTTGTCAAGAATTCGCTTTTTAAAATTTATACGTTACTAGCAATCGATCGCGATAACGTCTGCGTAAAATTACAATAGCACATTTAAAAACAATAACATATAAGTTGCGTCTAGCGATGATTTATACCTATATATAAATTTCTTCATGAAAAGACAATTAGATGAGCCAACTTGAATCAATCGATGATTAATCAAACACTATTAAAGGTTTTTAATCTCTTATCCTTACTAATTACAAAAGCGTGAGTTTGCTTGTCTGTTTGATATGCTTTCACGCCTTAACCATTCAACCGATCATCATGATTTTTTTAAATTGTAGCACGGGACAATGACTGCACTATGCTTGATGGTAAGCACAGTACAATCCAAAAACAATGGCGACCACCGAGTGACATACTATCCATCGCCGGTCGCCGCTGTCATGCCGGCTTGCAAAAAGCTGGATATGCACAGGCTGATCCCGAAATGTGACCCGCAGAAGCGAATCACTATGACGGGCTTTTTCGCCATATACATGGTGGTTGCGACCCAGTCAGGCTGTAAAACCCTACTACCCCGCTATCGCCATTGCCTCGTTCGTTATTCAGCAGGGTGCACCACGTGCAGGTGAGGTTGGCTTGGGTTTTTTTTTATCACAAGTCTTATGATGTTATTCGACACCCTTACACCCCAATTTTGTGCTCAGGGGTACAGAAAATATGGTGGTACATTTCGTCCTGAAAAATGGGTTTTATTCCCGAGAGACATATCATATATATAAGAATGACTAATTGATATATCAACAGAGCCCAAACTACTGGAGCTAGGACCATGAAACATACAAATCAAATTTTTCACGCTCTTATCAATTTATTTCTCCACCCCAAGGGGTCATAGTAGATGGAGAATTAATAATAGTGCTCGTCCAGTAGTCCATGTTCGACCTATGAGAAAAAAAACGATGTCCAAACGTTTTTTGTTAACACTAAAGCTCGTCAAAATAAAAAAAGAATGAAGAAAATCGGCTGAGAAACAGAGGAGGGAGATGTTCTTAGTCGTTTCCCCACTGCCTATTTATAAATACTAGATGTCATCAAAAACAAAACAAAAAGAAAAAAAAGCAAAGTCTCGCCACTCAGTTCTTCTACCGTAAAAAGTTGTGAGATCCATGTAATAAATACCAAGTCGGTTGTTAAGTCTCTATTTAAGGTACCTTTTGTCTTGGGTTATTGCGTAATTAGCTAATCGAACAACGTCTTATATTGATCAAATAAATATTAAAAATCTTTTATGTTTTAAATAAAATAGACCGGCAGATTTGGTAGGTTATGCGATAAAACAACAAGATAAAAATTAATTTCTAAAAAATGAAAAATACCTCATGCTGAATGAATGGGAAACTATTGTCATTTAGGCACGGTTAAACGGCATCGAATTTTTTGAAGTGAAAACTTCTTAGGGCGCGCTGAGCAGTATTTTTGGTAGGAGACAAATTCATAATTTCGCGTCATGACATGACATGACATGACGTAAGCGTGATCGGCCGTATTGCACTTCCGCGGCTTGCGTCAGACTAGCGACGCGGAGTATAGGGGTATGTGTGCATGTAATATTGATATTTCGCAGCTCGTCATACGTTTGATTGATTAATAAACTTTATAAAAATGTATATAATAATTGCTTGCTCCTAGTGCCAATAGATATGAAAACCACAGTAATTTTAATCATTACATAGTATAAAACAAAGTCCCCGACAGCGTCTGTCTGTCTGTCTGTTCGCGATAAACTCAAAAACTACCGAACGGATGGTCATGCGGTTTTTACCGGTGGATAGTGATTGATGAGGAACGTTTTAGTATATAATTTGTCACGGATTTTTTTCATAATCAGGGCGGGACAACGTCTGCCGGGCCCGCTAGTTATTTCAATAAACGAATTCTAAAATGTAAATACTGTCATTCACACTATAATTAATTTCATAATTCAAAAGAGAACGCAGTTATTACATTGTTTTGAGTTTTCACTTTTATCGGCGGTCCTTATGACAGCCTCGACTTTTTTTATTTTTTCAGGTTTTGTTGAATGATACCCAAGTCAAAAAAGCCAACTCTATAATTAACAGACTCCCTAATGTGTATATAATATAATAATGCAAAGAGTCGAAAATAATCACTACATACAAATCGCGTGTAAATCCGCGAGAAATTACTAGTAGTATTGTATATATAAATACATGTTATAATTAGTAAAGTTAATTAGTTTTATACAAATGGGCTTCCGAACGAACCTCTCTGATCATAGATGCTGTGATGTGTCCAAAACGAGAAGAGTAATGTCTCTCATCAAGTGGACATGTTTCAACACGCCCCAACCGATATCTCACCTCAAAGAGACAGAAATAGACGGGGTCGATGACCCCACGAAGATGTCCAATGATAGGGAAAAATGTTAGACTTGTCCGGATGGGCGGTCACCGGCTTTTCGATTGACCGGATGTGATAAGTAATAATTTATTGCTAAAACTCAACTTTTTAAACAAAGTTTTTTTTTAACAAAGAACTGTATAACGAAACGATATTATTTTAGTCGGTTATATATAGTTTTTTTTAAGACTTTTAGGTTGTAGCGTTTGACCGCGATCTCTTCTGATGTTAAACGAGGTGGTCTAAGGTGGTAAACACGCTACTAAGCCTAGAGGGGACCTGCTCTCAAGTGCAGCTGCCGGAACACACCAACAGGTGCTTGGCGACAAATATTCACGTTGGGTGGTAGCCAGGTGAATCTACAAAAAGCCCTATCACCATGCTATGGTTTTATCACGTTGTCTTCCTTCACCGGAAGTTCCGACTTAGTTGCTAGGATTCGAATCTACGCCCATCGACGCCGTGTCCGCACACGCTATCAACTAATAGAATATAATACCAACATAGCGTGGTGGTAGGGTTTTTTTAATGTACGCTTGGTTATCTACCATCGTCAAGTGGAACATTCGTCGCTAAGCACTCGTAAAATGTATTCCGGCAGCTGCACCTGAGAGCTAGTTCTCTCTAACCTTATGGTGTTTTGTCTTTGTCTTCTTCACTTAATATAAGACAAAAAAAAGTATGTGTGTACTTATCTACACGCGTTAGAAGTTATACTTCTTTGGCGTACAAGATAAAAATCTTTTCAAAAATTTTATCTTTCGCCTTATTCTACGTTTGTAGAAAAAACAACACTAACAATAGAAAAAAGGTATTTAATACATTGAAAGTTTTAATACAAAGAAATACAAACAACAAATACAAAGAAACAAAATGTTGACTATAGCTAATTTCAGGGTGTCAGTTTTTCGTGACGGTGTGCGCGCGCATCGCAATAACTTCAGGGTGTCGGTTTTTCGTGACGGTGTGCGCGCGCATCGTAAAAATATACTCTCATTATTTTTCCCTAACGCGCCATAAGATGTATAACTTCAAAACACATATATACTGGCTTTTGCTCGCGGTTTCACTTGCGTTAATGTGGATTTTATTTATTTAGAAGACTAACAACTATAATATACAACAAATAATGATATATTTTACTAGTCCTCGCCGCCTTGCCGATAAATAACAAAATAGAATCGCTTGCATGATTTGCTACTAAGAGAACATCTAAATATATAAACATGCAGTGTTCTAACAAACAATATATATACGTCACCCATACTATCATTTCTAAAAACACTTTGAATTAAAAGATTTTATTTCTCTTCACAGGTACATAGGGGAATGTTGTGACATCAGGCGAATAATGTCGACTCTAATATAGTGAGGTGCGAGTGTCGATGTTCGATATCGATAAAATGGTGCGGTTACTATTCGCGCTCGTTCTGCCGGCGCTCGCCGCGGCCGCGCTCTCTCCGAGCGACTCTGACACTTGCAGTCCAGACAAAATGACAGTTTATCGTATGGTGTTGCACACTTATTGGACAAGGGATAAGTTTCCGAAACACTACCCGGACTGGCGACCTCCCGCTCAGTGGTCTAAAGTTTACGGTGAGTGACATTTTAGTCAATAATGAATGTGATATTTTTGTTATTGTATTTGTGAATATATTTTCCTCGAAATTACAAGGGTTACGTGAATATAAAGAACTACAAACTTATGCCATGTGAAGTTACTGGCCCACCAGGAACATTCATGTTACTACGGTTACTAAGGCGCTCTTGTAAGGGTTATTTTAATTATAAGAACCATAGACCTAAGCCGAGTGAGGTTCATGGAGGGTGTTATTTCGTCCTAGGAAAACTTCTTTAAAATCCCGATTTACAGTCCTACACAATCGACCATATACATAATTCAAAATGATCCAATTTTTTTTTGATTGGGACATTTCAATTATGTGGACATTTCTGTAAAAATATATTTAATTTTTAACGATATATGTTTCTGTCATATTGACAAATTATTATTTTATAGTTTTACTAGCGGGCCCGGTAGACGCTATCCCGCCCTGACTATAAAAAAAGACCTTGACAAATTATATACTAAAACCTTCCTCATGAATCACTGTGTCCACTGGTGAAAACCGCATGAAAATCCGTTCAGTAGTTTTTGAGTTTATCGCGAACAGACAGACAGACAGACGCGGTGGGGGACTTTGTTTTATACTATGTAATGATTTCATATCTTCATTTAGCAATATATATATTATTCGGAGTAAAACTCTCATGGCTGTCATGGCGTTGGATCAACGTCATAACATTTTAAACAACAAGAGATATCGATTGTAGAGATTCGGTGTAAAATACTCTTTTATAGGATACAAAATTTCCTACAAATATCCCACTAAGATTTTTCCTCTAGGTTAAATCATTAATAAAATAACAACAAAAAAATAAGTGATTTTTATAAAATTTTACTTTGGTGGCCTGTACTGCTTCACCGATGTGAGTTACAGTTATTTTGCAGTATGAGCTATAGTAGAGCGCTCATTCCTGAGTTCGAACAATATGATAGAATAAAATGCTGCCGAGTTATAAAAAAGAAAAAAAGTTATCTATCTATACTATAATAAAATTGTAACAAAGCCAAATCTGTACATTAAATATTTTTTGAAAATTTTGATTGGGGTAGACTTGGTTATCGATATAGAAGCCAAAACGAACCCTTTTAATATTTTTGTCTGTCTGTCTGTCTTTCTATCTGTCTGTCTGTATGTCTGTCTGTCTGAACACGCATCACTCTGAAAGTACTGAACCAATTTTGACGAAATTTGGCACAGTGATAACTAATATTACAAGGTTACATCTAGGATACTTTTTATCTCATAAAACGCGAGGGATTCTCCAGGATAACGGACGAAAGTCAAAAATTTGTAGTTAATGACATTTTTGACGGATTTTGGTATATTTTCATTGTGCTATATATAGCAGACAGATTAGCTAAAAAGATAAGCTATATTTCCCTAAGCTACTTTAACAAAAAATACCAAAAAAGAAGATCGCCGGGATTCGAACCGTCGGCTCCGACGGAGCATACAATGTCTAGTGCGTTATAACTGAGCTACGGCTATATGACGTTTCTATGCGTAATTATCAACCACATATGAAAAAATATGTGTAATGTATGTGTGTAAACGAAACTGTCACTTATATGTTGTTACATTTATTTTATTGTATAAAAAATGTTTGCTAAACAAAGGTGACAAGATTTTTTCCTAAAACATAAACCTAGATAATAGTTACATTGCATTGTAGAAGATGAATCTCAACTAGAGTTCTATCAGTACGTGTGTTGTTTCGATATTTGATAAAATTAGTTTTCTAAATATTGTTGAGTTTTGTAGTAGTTGGGTTCAGGTTTGTGAATCTAAGATTAAAATAAATCAGTTGAGGTGTTTGCAGTTTTTCTTCTTTTTTTTCTCGAACTGAGCACGCTATTGACCTAGCTAGGTCTTAACAGCTTCACCGGACTACTGTTTGCAGTTACCATACTATGTTGTATTTATATTAATATTATAATGAGAGGTAAAGGTTTGTTTTCGAGGAATGCTTGGTACCTACTACTGATCCGATTTCAAAAATTATTTCACTGTTAGAAAGGTATATTATCCCTAGTTCAGTATATCAGTGAAAAAGGTGGTTTATATGTCAAAAGTAAAATAAATGTGACCAAATTAAAATTGAATGCAGATTTCACGTATACTTTACAAATTCTTATAAAACAAACAACTAAAACAAAATGGAAATTTAATGTAGATAAAGTTCAATTTTTACAGTATGTTACGTGATGAAGTTACAAGGGGTACTGGGAAAACATTTATCGGCAATATATGTAGGTTAGTTTTGATCTTCACTTTGATGACACTACTTTAGGTAATGCTACGAACAGATTCTAGGCTTATTTTAAAAGATTTCTCACATACCAACTGGGTATATGTTTGAATGACTCCCTGGATAGTTTGGATTCACGATTGGAAGTGCTGGATAACGCTGCAATAGGGTTTTAGGTTTTTTAAGATTATTTGCGTTTAAAAATACAATTGAAACCGGTAATAACCGATTTGGTGCAGACGAAGTTGCACGGGTCAGCTAGTATAATATAAAATCATGTATAATTTCTATGGGAAATCTTCTTACGCTCTGGGAGAGTACTTAGAGTTAAAATTAAGGACTCAAATTGTCAGGCACATATTTTTTTCATATTGGTAACAAAAACTTGCTTCGGGACCGATTAAAAATAGTCCTTCACAAAACACACCCTAGACTGCTTTGTTACTTTCTTTTTCACTATTTAACTATTAAAGAGACATTTGAATCCTCCAAATGAAAATAGTATGATAATAGATGTTGTATATTATATTGAAAATTGAATAACTTTATCTTCGTTTAATCTCTTCGACCCCTTTGCGTTTAATAATCATCGAATGTACATCACTACTTAACTTCATAGCAAAAATCAAATTTAAAAATAGAAAATAACCCCAAAACCACTTTCGTTTAACGAGGACAAGACACTCGAAAGTTTGAGCCAGACGAATAAATTTTAATTCCATTGTGTGAATTTGTACTCTATAACCAGCAATGAATAAATTATTCTGATGTAAATTTACATTTTTACTTTACTTTACTTAATAATAAAATAAAAAAACTCGATCCTCTAAATTTTCAAACAATCGACGAAAATAAATTATATTCAACGCTTACTCGGGTAAAGTTTACAAGTTTTACGTGTTTTTATTATATCCTTTGATATTACACGATAAAGTTTATTTCTTTATTAAATTCTTTGTCAAAAATATCTAAATAAGTTAAAATATTTTTATATGTTATTATTATCTACATGATTACAGAGGAACGTTTAAGTTATATAGGTAATAAACTTGGAACAAAGGCAAAACCCCACGTGAAGTCGCTTTGAACAGAAAGGTCTCCAATACGATATAGGAATATTAAAAAAATAGTGTTAATGGGTTTACGTAATACTTTTGAACACGGCATATTTTATATTACATATTTAGAATGAAGTAAATTATTTACTGAAGAACAGTATTAAATGTCCACATTTAAATAGTGGAAGACAAAACAGTGAAGTACCATTTTCTCCTATATTTGTGAATCGATTTTCTTAATTGTTTTTTTTTGTTTAGTAGCTCTTAAGGATCTTTAGTGTTAACAGTAAAATAATTTTGAAAATATTTTTCCCATATCATCGACTAGTTTAAATCCGTTATTTATATCTCTATTCGTGATACTTCACGTTTTGAATCGCAATGAAATGATTGCATTAAAAAGTTATATGCGATATCTGTTCATAATTTTTAAATTACTTTATAGAGATAATTATTCTAGGAACAATGAAAACAATTAAATACTGAGAAAAACACACCAGATGACAAAAAAAGGTCAAAACCACAAATGGACTTCATAAATCTATAACCTCAAACAATATAAACGTGCGACAAAAGCGCATAATCTTTTATGCACTAAAATAATAAATGTTATGTAGGTTTCATTGTAATTTGTTTTGTTTTAATATCAGACATTTCTGAGAACTCGGTATCGCTGTCACAGAGTTAGTGCAAACATAATTTAATTATTGGCAAACGATGTCAGTGTCGGGATGATTCACATTCGAGGTTGCCAGGTGTGCGGTTTTTAACCGAAATTTTCGGTATTTTGTTTGACATATTTACGCTACAATTGCACTGTTAATAATGGCTATTTCTCAAATAGAAAAGAATATTCAAGATTGGACTATTTATAGACGACACTTAATAAATTAACTATAAACATAGTAAAGGCTAAATTATGCATTCGTTGTAATATGAAAACCGCGTGTAATGGCTTTTATATATACTTAGGTTTCGCTGGTTTATCATAATGGATATATGATCATAACGCAAGCAATATTGTAAATAGTATAATATATTTAATACACTAAAGGTAAACAATGCGTAGGTATGTCTGAAAATAAACCTAATGATGTATTCTGTAAGAGCAAAGCGATAATAGAAATGGATAAATATCGGCTTCAAGTATAATATTCACATATAGTATATACTTCAATATCTACCAGCTTTAATGTCATTTAAAATACATACCCTTATCTATAGATTAACTCTCAAGAAGATTAAGAGGGGAGAATTTCATCTTTCATGAAATGTATGAACAAATGGAAGGTGAATTTCTGCGTGCAGGTGGCCGGGATGAATAGATGGGCATGTTTCATCGGATTTTTTCACGCATCGACGCTTATAGAAGCATGCTAGGTGAGGATAAAAACTTGCATGTGCGCATGAAAGATGCTCGCACTTCTTTCTGTGCCTCCTGTCCTTTCATGTTATGAATGGCGCAAGTTATGAGATAAGACTTAACAGTAACTAAAATAAAATTGAAGTATCTGTTGTTTGTATGAGTTTTTAGAAACGTTTGAACTGATTTTGACAAGAATAACATATTACTTGTGGAACTCAATTTACTAGCATTACAGTCTGCCTTGCACGTTAAATAGTAATGTCAAAACTTAAAAATAAAAGGCAGTTCGCATATAATCTAGATATATTACCTAAGATACAACAAAACATTTTTCATGTGAACTAATCCTTACGAACTAGCATCTTTCCGTTCTAATTTATTTTTCATTTTCGGCGATATCTGCCAAATTTACCTGGCAACCCTGTTAACACTGCACTTGCTCCTACTGCGGCGGTGTCATAGTATATATAATATGCAATGTTGTCCGCCATTGACTTTGGGTTCGTATTTATCGACTCGAATGTTATCAATTATTCATAAATGAATAACGATTCGGTTCTTATTGTGTTCGCTGTAATTAATTTTGTAATGAATAATTCAATGATAAATGGTCGTGATGATCGAATAGTTAGGACTAGAGAAACGTATTACCGATTTGCCGGACTGTAAATTTAAGCACCATGTCAGACGGGTTTAATGTCGAAATGCTATTATAGAGTAGATCAATATGTGAACGATGGTGATGTCTGGAATTGACTCCTCTCTGTACATCTACTAAAAATCCACGGTATTGTAACGTATAATGTATTTGAAATATATATATGTTAAAAAGATGTACCTGATCGAGTTTCATGCCGATTCTTCTCGATGACCGGGTTGCTTTCCGAACCGGTGGTAGTTTTGACGTCCATAAGCGCCTTATTAGGCTTACACTGAATAAAGTTTTTTTGATTTGATTTGAAATCTATACATATTTTTCCCCCCTTTTTATTTATATTTTTTAATTTTTTTTAAAAATTTCTTAATTCACCTCTTCAATCTTCCATTCCCATCTCTACATTAACTTCATTAATATTAATACAATATATATCAATGGGATGGGATTTATCATCAAAATCCTGCCTACTATGTACCACCCTCATGCTCTAAATTGTGCTAATCTATCTATATATATTGAAACTTTATCCGTGTTATTACAAAAAAGTTAAATACGTATTAAATACTTGCTTTCAAAAGGTTTCGTAATAAATGCAAAAAAAATATATTATATATTTATTTTTTTTTTTTTTTTTCCTCCCCCCCTTTTTTTTTTTTTTTTTTTTTATTTTTTTTTTTTTTTTTTTTAAATTCCTTTTTTTTTTTTTTCCCTATAATTATTTTTTTTTATTCTTTTTCTTATTAATTTTTTTGGAATTTTATTTTTTTTTTTATTTTTTTTTTTTTTTATACCGCGCTCGCCCCCCCCCCCCCCCCAAATAAATACAATTCACCCTATTCCCCCAAAAATCCCAAAATCCCCATTAATCCCAAACAAACAAACAAACAGACAAAATATAATAATATAAAAATATAGACAAAATATAAAAAAAAATTTTTTTTTCCATTCTAGATGCTAAGTTCGACACGTTATCCTTTTATCTACGAATAGATATCTTTTAAAAAAAATAAACTTTAAAATTTTCATAAAACTTACCACTTACCATCAACTATATAATTTAACCTAACGTAACCAAAGCGAGACAAAAGAGCAAGACGGCGAACATTCAACGATTCCGCGGTGCATTTAAAAAATACGAAACATTTTTTAAAGCCAGGATCCTCATCAATACCCCTTCTTTTTTCCCTTTGTATTTAACTTTTTTTTTTATTGTAACTTTATCCGTGTTATTACAAAAAAGTTAAATACGTATTAAATACTTGCTTTCAAAAGGTTTCGTAATAACACTGTATAGGTTTTAGGGTTGGACCGCAGTCTCATCTCATGTTAAATGACGATTTGGTCTAATATGGTAAAAACGCTAAACCTTGAGGTGGCTGGCTCTCGAGTACAACTGTCGGAACACACTAACAGATGCTTGGCGACAGACTTTTAGTTTGACTAAGATTAGACTCTTGGTTCTTATCTTAACAAGGTTATCGTGATATTCTCATTAAATACAAGGTTGTTAATGTTTTAACAAACCACGATTTTTGCAATTATAGTTCCCAATTACCCTTATACCTTTTATGAAACAAGTTTTAAACTTTAAATCTATACATTTAAATAGAACTAAAGTTTATTTGTCAGAGCTATTATCCGAAACGGTTAAACCAATTTAGACGCGATGTTTACTAACCGATACAAGACTTTTCTTAGTATCATATAGGCCACATATAATTGCGCTTTTCCATAGGGACTTAGCAGTAATGATATCATTTAACAAAGGTAATTTAAAATCACTAAAAATCAAGAATCAAGTGTTAATGACACAATGCAATAAAATAATAAATAACAACTTGCAATTCATCCGGTTAGCCATTACCCATGAGACAAAAAATTTTTTAGAAGAACCACTTAGTTACATTATTTAATTCCGTATACAAAACTAGCGACTTGCCCCGGTTTCGTATGAATGCAATGTAACGTGGCGTCACAAGTGCCTAAAGTATTTTCATACATTCTTAGCCCCTTTGATATTTACAGTTGATTAAACTATCAGTGTATCAACTACAGTTGATAAAACAGTTGGAACTATGTCAGATTCTTCGCACGGATTTTTATATTGCGCGTAATTTTAAATATGTGATATCTTCTAAGATATTTATTGCAATTATATGATGTAAAGGGTGATTTAGATCCACATTAAATGAGCAAATAATTTTGATGTATTTAACTTGATAAGAATTATGTAATACTATATTAGGCACAGTAAAGTCTCCATTAACCAATTATTTTTTTCAAAAATGTGAAAGATGAAAATGATTACTGTAAGTTGTCCTTAAGAGATAGACATAGACCATCAAGGACTTTTGTGTAGACACTTTTCAGATTTACAATTTCGTAATAAAGCATATTTATTTATCTCGTAAGATTTAGTCTGCGTTTTCAATGTAAGTGCCCGAAACTTTTTCAATTTTAATGGTAAACGTCGACTTTCCTCTACTTTCTTCAAACATAATATACATGTATTAGATACATAACCTTCTAAAAGAAGTGCTGTGAATGATAATGAAAACTGTA
The DNA here is from genome assembly GCA_036509395.1 of Antheraea yamamai. NCBI lineage: Eukaryota > Metazoa > Arthropoda > Insecta > Lepidoptera > Saturniidae > Antheraea > Antheraea yamamai. The sequence goes on from AP028446.1 coordinate 3,628,254, forward strand.
TTTTAATTCATTGCGTAGTTTTTAGAAAATGAAAAATAACACAGACGTGCAAAGCGATTTGACTCTATTATAATATTTAATGGTCCCGCTAACCAGCGGACGTTGTCCCGCCCTGACTATAAAAAACCTTGACAAATTATATCCCTAAACCCTCCTCTTGAATTACTTTATTTATTAGTGAAAACCGCATGAAAATCCGTTAAGTAGTTTTTGAGTTCATCGCGAACAGACAGACAGACAGACGCGGTAGGGAACTTTGTTTTATCTTTGTAATGATAAATAGATTATTAGGTCCATAGTAATTAGTGAAAAATATTGATATAATTAATATAAACATTTAATTATATCAATATTGTAACTCTATATACGATAAATCTGACAATCTCTTCCTGTAATGCAATAGTGTTGTCACTAATCCCGCTTCCTGGATCTGTCGATAAGTGCCTATTTTAACACACCTCCGTTGGCCGGGCGCCAGCGAAAGGGAAAAGAATAGTTTTATGTTAGAATTAATTAATGCGTGTAACTTTTTTACTGCCGCGATGTCATTTAATAATGTGCCTAATAAATCTCTCGACATTTTTTCGTCTCGGATAACGAGTGTAAAGTGTACTTTAGGAACATATCGTAGTGTGGGTGGGCTTTAGTCGCTCTGTAATAAATCCATTTTAATTTTATCGTGTACTAACTGATACCCCTACTTTCTCTGCATTGTTTATTTTCTTAACAATATAATGTCTGAAGAAAGGAAGAAACGTAAGCACCACATCGCTCACTCAACGTCTTCACGGCAAGAAAACAGACTAAATGCGTAAAGTTATAAAATCTTAGTTTCTTAAAACTTTCATAACTTTATATTAAATAAAATATTTTTTAGATAAGGACAAAGTGTCTAAGAAGTGAAAATAAAAAAAAAAATATCTTAATTTGTTCACTAGTTTTCGCGTGTTGCGCGCACAACAACAGACCTCGATCATTCGATGTACAATCCGCGCCTAACTTTTGGACAGCTCTGAAAACAGTTGCACAGAACACAATTACATATAAATACGTACCTATTATATAACATGGGGACAAATTAAGGATAAATAAATGCCAGTTTTAGATTTCTAGAGTAATATTTGGACTTTGTTTTGTATTCAATTTTTGACTATATTACGCGCAAGCCTGAACTTACGACTATGATCAGAGAGACTAAAAAGGTTGACGGGGACTTATATTAGGTTGGTCCTTATTTAGGTTATGTTCAAATTTTTCTTCTGGATAAACCTGATTTGGTTTCAAATATATAAAACAAAAATGTGCGAAATTGCAGCTTTTTATTATAAAATCAACCTATACCCGACGACAGTCAACGTTTTAAATTGAAATAACATGGGAAAAGTTGTGTTATTACTTTGGTATTTTAAGTAATGATCTAATGAACCGATTATATCGACAAATGAATATTCTTGTAGCAGATTTAACACTCAAGGATTGTTGTGATTTTTTGCTAACTTGACTGGTTCCAAAGTTATTCGAGGTCATATTCGAAGTTCTAGTCAAATTTATGGCTTTTTTCCACTTTTATCGTAGTTTAAAATGTGAAAAGGGTTATAATTTAAATTCTAGATGGTTCTATTTTTCAGAAAACTTCCAGGGTAAACGTAACCCTAAAATGTTAGTTACACCAAATTTTAGGCTGTTGATAGTATTTTGTAAAATCAAAAGTACTTTATTCAATTTAGGCGTTATAATGCGTTTATGAACGTCAAAGTTTCCACCGGTTCGGAAAACAACCCAGTCACCCAGAGAAGAACCGGCAAGAAACTAGATCTGGCTTATCTTTTCATGATACAATAGTTTTACAAACATAGATAGTTACATTCGTTTTTCGTGGATACACAGATAGGGCCGTCATTTCCAGGCGTCACCATCGTTCACATATTAAACCACCTTATATAAGCCTTTAGATATTATAACTCGCTTTTTATAGTTCTTGAACTCACTATCCGGCAAATCGTTAATGTGCTTTGGGACTTTGTTATAAAACTATTACTTAAAAAATTGTTTTTGTTCTCAGTGAGCCTGAAACATGGAATTACCTATTTATTGCAAGAAAAAAAAATTACCTATAAAGAAATATAAAGAGTATTTCCTAACAGAAATGAACAATCGCTTATACAGGAAGTTGTGAAGGCGAACTCCAAAAATCGCATTCAAAGGAAATCTTGTAAAACCTCCAAAGCGTTGAAAGTTACCATTGAAAATCCTATTAATTACACGGAGCGAATTACCCTTCGTTCCCTTTCGGGGTTGATTTATTTGATTATACAACTGTGAGGTCAATACTTCCCTTTTGAAGTCGCGGTTAACTTGTTTGTTAATGAAATTATTAACAAAATATAATGTTCGACATTTTATTCCTACGTAAATTTGTTGCTTTGTAATTCTAATCCGATTGTACAGTAACTGCTTAATTTTTAAATGAAAACTTTTTTAGGCGCATTGAAGTTTTATCGAAAGTGTACCGTTATGCTTGGTTAGTATCTACTAGCGTTTGCACGAAATCATGTATACTCGGCTCAAGTGGTTAACAACCACGTCTACACTTTGATGAGGAATCATCATCATTATCAGCCTATAAGATGCCCATTGCAGGACCATAGGCATCTTCCCGATGGAATGTATGGGCGTAATCACCACGTCAACCCACGGCGTATTGGCGATTTTTAACTCGTAGAAATCCATCTATGTTTTCCCACATACAGTAGTACTACAAGAATGTTTTTTTATGTCATAAGCAGGCAAACGAGCAGGTGGGTCACCTGATGGTTAAGTGATCACCACCATCCATAGACACTAGCAACACCAGGGGAGTCGCAAGTGCGTTGCCAGCCTGTGTATGGAGCAGGGGTAGGGAAAGGTGAAAGGGGAAGGGAAAGAGGGATAGGAGGTGGGCCTCCGGCGCTCTCACTGACCGAACGAAACGCAACAATGCACTGTTACTTCACGTCGGTGTTCTGTGAGAGGGTGGTACTACCCCGGACGAGCCGACCCATTTATGCTGAAACTAGTAATAGCTACAGCGTGGCTCTACCACCTTCAAATATTATATAAATGTAAATATATAAATGTTGCTCAGGTCCAGGTTTCCTCATGAAACATCGTCAACATCCTTCACCGTCAGACTGTCAGCCGATTGTGTTACTAATTAAAAACAGTAAGCGTACGCGAATTCCGAAAACTTCGTTAGTACATGCTAGGGTTCGAACCTGTGGATGTCGGAATGATATTCCACCTGTCATACCAGTAGACCACCACGACTTCTGACGAGGAATGCATTGTATTATTAGGTATAATAAAATAGTATTTTATATGTTTTGTACATATTACTTAAGTGTTAAGTTCAAGTGTATATATTATGCGTATTTAAATATTACCATTATTTATTTATATATCAACATTAATAAATCTGTATGAACATTGAAATGTATGTATTAATTTATAAGTTGTCAATCCTGTCGCTTGGTCATAAGTACACATTCTCTTTTTTTTAATCAGTGATATTTAATTCTTAGCGTAATCGGACACTGACGATCGACGTAATTTTAAATCCTGAAATGAGCCATAGTTTTTGGTGTAGGAAACCGAAGTGTCGAAATACCTTAATGATTGGGTTTGGTTAGCGACCACCTTTAGGTTGATAATTTGTCGCTAAACAACTATAAATGTCACCCCCAGGAGCTACACTTAAGAGTCAGTCAGTATAAAAAAAATTGTATGTTTGTAGTTTAGGTATAGTTACTTACTTCCCTTGATAATTTTATCAGAAATGATGATGACGATGTCCACTTTGACGTGTCCGTCAACGGTAAATATTGTTAGTTTCGTTAATGAGAGCGTATGTGGCTCGTGAAACCAAATTTTGTCTTGAAGATACGGTTATAAGGCGCACCATTGTGCATATAGTACACTATATGGTAGAGGTATATGGAGGTAGGTGCTCTGTTCTTCGCGGAAACAGCTCCGATAATATGGGCTCCAAGAGCTGCACCTCGAGACTGTGTGACCGGGGGAGCCTAGGGACATAAGAAGCCCAACACCATTCGGTAGGCGCGTCCCCACGGATCACTTTCCAGAGTCTCCAGGTCTTACCTCGCCCTAGCTTTGGCTCGTCTTACCGCTATCTGAAGCGTTTTCTTAGTCTCCTTGTATGATTTATACAATTGCGCCTCTACCGTCGCGTCCCTGCTCTGGTGCCGCTTACGATGCCTGGTGTATTAGCGTCCCTTGGCCACACATCCAACGCGCAGTTGCGCGATGTGCAATAATGCCTTGTCCAATACTTACTAATCTGTACGAGAAAGCATTTGCAAGATATATGCGAAAAGTGTTTAGACAAATAAATATGTAGAACAATTATTTAGATTGTATTGTAATAAAGTGCAAGAAAAGCTAACGACATACATAATGAAGATGATGGTTTTCTATGTATATACAGACAGGCAGGCGTTTCTAAAAATGATTAACATATATTTTACTACTTATTCCAAGACACCTGCAAAGTTACACTTAACTGACCAAAACAATTTAGGGTGTAAACGTAGGAAGGTTTCGGACGGTTCTTTGCGTAGAGGCGTTTTGAATCGAGATTGTTTAGTTGATGATCTTCGAAAGTATATATCGCTTTTTTTAACAGAGTAGCGCTATTTTGATCTCTGTATGTCGCTAGTTCTTCCCACTCGTGTGGAGGTATGTTACCTGTGGTGAGATGGCGCTTGCACATACATACGTACATGTTTGTAGCGGAGGTACTGGCCCACAGGCTTGCGCTTTCCGATTATAATTGAATTTATACTATCGAATGGGACTAATTCGCAGTATGGTTTGGAAAGACATCTAGCATTTTATATTAGGCAAGAGGCGTCACGTGTTTCAGAATGCATCTCTATTTTTATAAGAACACGTGCACCAGCTAGTATGAATTTAAAAATAAATGTCGCACGCACCTTCCTAAGTGATGCATCTCTCACAGACATTTCACTCGCTAAGAGCGACACACCTCAATCGAATGACGCATGCCAGTTAAAAATAATCCTCACCAGGTATATTCCTACGCTCAGAACGTATACACTCATTATCGCGTTGTGATTCAACGAAAGTATTTACGTACGAGCGAATTGACACGACATTGTTACACTTTCTCACACTTCAAGGAATTATTGGCAAACCCTCGGTGTAAATCTAATATTAGTAATAAATAAAAATGTTAACTCTTACTTCGTAAGGAAAAGAGACGCGCGTAACTAACACACAAACCAGAGAGTAATTGAAAAATTCCTAGCTTTAGCAAAGTACTAGTAATTCGTTTCTAGATTAAGTGTAGTTCGAGAATACAAACTCATAGGCAGATAAAAAATACTATGAGACGTCCTGTTTTTCCTGATTCCGAGTGTATATGAAACTCTCGATACAAAAGCAGATGAGTCCATAGTTCTTTCGATGACAAAACTGTACACATTCCTTGAGCAATAAAAAATATATTATACGAATATCCATTTTCATAACATCAACGGATGGTAAAACTTCGTGTATTCCAGTTAGTCTGATATTGAGAAAGAACTGTTGCCGTGAAGATATAGACTACAAGCAGCCTTATACAACATGTCTTGCTATGTTGTAATTCTTTTGATTAAGAAGCAAAAAAATTCCGAAAAGATTTGCGATTGGCATATGAATTGATCTATAACGTTTTACTTCAACATTTGCACCAGGAAACAATTCGCTGATACATATAATAAAAATGTGTAAAAAGTTATTTTTACGTATACGGTTTTGTTTTCATATTGTTCACAACGTATATTTCCTATTTATTTTATGCAATTTCCTATTACGGATTTTATTTTGAAAGTTTTCAGATTTGATCATACGTTTTGTTTTATCTACTGCCGATTCTATTTCTTTTTACTTTCCGTTAGAGTTGAGTTTAGATAATTTATGAATGAATAAAAACTTTTTATAGTTCCATCCGTTTACTTACCGTCTTCTTCTTTTACGGAACGTGCCTTAAATAAAACCTGATAGAAATATAATTAGCGAAAGAAAAGTATAGTACCGTAACGAAGCTCGTTGTGAATAAATGGAGAGCAATTTCAAAAAGCTACAGATTCTTTGGAATACTCAACTAAATGAGCTTGTTGAAGCCTTTAAACCTGCTTCTAGAATATGTCCGGAACAAATATCAAAAGAAAAACTTAATAGAGCAATTTAGTTTCATCTTATAATCAAGGTACTTTTCTAGGAATCTTGTCCGTAATCGTTAAGAGATAACAAGACTTTATAAAAGCCAGAATAAAAACATGTTCAAAGTTCTATATTAATCAGAATTACCATTTGTACCTTAATATTTTATAAACTAAAAACTTCTCATAACGTACATATTATTCCAATTAAATAATAATAAAATCCTTAGGTTTCTGGCCATAGGATCGAACGACATAGATTTGAGTTTTTAGAGGTGAGAGAGAATTTTAGAGGTAGTAGAGTGCCGCTGAAGCTATTACTGGTTTCAGCATAAATGGGTCGGTTCGCCCGGGGTACTACCACCCGACCCACAGAAAACCGACGTGAAGTAACAGTGCTTGTATTGTCGCGTTTCTTTCCGTCAGTGAGAGCGCCGGATAACACACCTCCCCTCCCCTTTCCCCTTCCCCCAACACAGGGTTGCAACGCTCTTGCACTTTTGGTATTGCAAGTATCTATGGACGGTGGTGATCACTTAACAACAGGTGACGTTTGCCACCTATGATATATAAAAAAAAGTTGTGCAATGGACTGGTGCTTTGGTGACGAAAACATACGAAACCATAGTAAGTTAGTATAGTTATTCGTAATACCCGCTTGGCAAATTGACAGTCTCCAAACGTCTATGGGTGTATTCCAGCAACTGCAGTTAAAAGTCGATATTTGATCGTAGTCAAACGCTTAAACTTATATACTATACTACTATATACACAATGAAAGTGAAACCTTTGTATTACAAGGAAACATTTTAATTGCAAAATACAGTTAAAAGTCAACATCACGCGGTGTACCCAGGCGGCCTCCCATCCAAGTATTGACCGTGCCCGCCGTTGCTTAACTTCGGTAATCGAACGAGAACCGGTGTATTAACATTCTACCGGACACAGTGTTTACCCCCGCCATTTATTGTTACACAGAAAGGTTACCGATCACAATTTCAAAGCCCTAACATAAGAAATTTTACTTCAAAAATGTGTTAGTAGCGCTAAAGCTAAATAATATGTTACCAACTTGCCAAATACTTCGCACAATATGGATAGTGTAAATATGATGATAGACGACTATTTATAAATATATCGTTATTAGAAGTTATTAACGGAGATATATGAGTAATGGTTTTAGCGCCTGCGCCAAATGACTCAGTAGTAAACATTGCGCTTGTAAAATTATCTCCTATAGAAAATAACACTTAGTAACGACCTTGATTCATTGCCAGGTGATTATAGCGATAACAGAGGTGTTTCATATTTTGTTATATCTTATACATACGGTAATGAAAGTTGCAAATGAATATTACAATATGAACTAAGACAATAGTCATTTAATACTGGTTAAATAAAAACATAACTAGATAATATCATAATGGGTTTTGATCGGAATCGTATAGGTAAATAAAATAGAGGAGAGAGAGAGAGTTATTGTGGAGTGAGTAATGGCTAAAACGTCGATTAACCAAAATAATAAAACATATGGAGACATATATAAACAACAATAATTATACAGTTTCATGTTATAGGTGATATTCTATCATACCTATTGATCACACAGTTGTACTGTATCAACATAGCGTGCGCTTAAACGTCACTTTTTATATGCCGATGTGTTTAAATTAACAAGATTCCTTTAAATATGTTGAGACATACATGATTTCATTTGTAACGTTTATTAACAAATTTCTTCATTTAATAAATTGCAAATATTTTGCTATCTCGATGATATCGAACATATTTCAAAGGATACCGCAACACCGACTGTCATAGTCTTCAACATGACTTTAATATTATTTTTACATACTACATTACACAGTACTAGTGATTTCAAAATGATTGGTGCTCAACATAAAGATATGTCAAGCCAAAGAATCTAGTGAAATCAAGATTTTGACTATACCAGTAAAGTAAATAAAAGGTTGAAATTTGAATCCCTCTTATGGATTACCCTCCTTTGTTAATTTAGTATGTAGCATTTTAGAATATTATCGACTTGTATAGTCCTTACTGTATAAAAGTCAAATACATGTAATAAAGGCAATTCAGTCTCGTTCTCTCAGAACGATATGAAGCAGAATCGATCTCAAACATAAGATTACAGCATAGAGAGATAGACTTCTTAAATTAAAAATCAAGTCTTAAAGAGCGAAGATCTCTCGATGGCTTATGTATTCTGTGCAAAATCGCAAAAGATATATTTAGAAGCAATCTACTTCAGTAACTAAATTATATAATACTCAGTCGCTAGGCACAACACAATGCGTAGAAAATAACTCTTTTATTTCAGATACCTTTACATTATAGAGTCAGAATTTCTTAAGCGGGCCACTAAAATCGACTATTCGATTTTGATATATCTATGAGCATATTTTTGTAGCTTTATGGGTTGAAAGTAATACCCTAAAATGATTTTTGAAAATTTCAATTTTTAAAAAATTTATGATCGAATAAAAATTTCGAGTACTTTTTTTTTAAATTAAAATATATCAGTGAATAATTGCTGGATTTTAATGAAACTCGGTTTGTATGCTAAGGAATAGCAGATGAATAGAACAAAAATAATTTACGTAAAAAAAAAAAATGTTTATAATTAATTACTTTCATAATAAACAAATGGTAATTTAACTAACTTCTCGTTGTTGTAGAAAATTTTTTTTTATATAAAAATATTCGTTGAACTATTAACTAAATGATGGCACAAGAAAATTTTACTGCTCTCTTACCAGGAAAAAGATATGAACGATTGAATGTGGTAGACAGCGGCCGAGGCGGAAGTGCTACGCCGAGCGCTACTCCTATGCCGAGCTTCCGAACATACTTCTACCTTCTGCAATTTTCCAGGCTAAATAAAACTTTAAAAATAAATGACATTATTAAATATTTATTAAAATTTAGAATTTATTTCTTTACAGATTTTGTAACTTTCATGACAGAACTTTCGCAATAATATGCTAGTTTGTGTATATAATCAAGTGTATCTATGTATATTGATTTTGTATACTTACTGATATACTTATAATTAAGTTGTGTTTTACAATTTTTCAGTCAATATATTTAAAATATCATCGTGAAATTTTTGGAATTATTAACCTATTATTTGAAATTTTTCTTTTTTTATAAATGTAGTACCACCCCTTTATAATATTTCTAGCTTGCATTATAGGTCTGGCTCGCAAAAACGTATATCTAGAAATACTTTCTATGGTATTTTATCATTGTTTTTATCCCTGGATTTAATGTCCCTAACTTCAAATTTATCTACACACTCATATAAACTTAGGCCTCTTATGTGCACATGAAAATTAATTACATTATACATTAAACGAGTAACAAATGTATGTGAGTTATTGTTACGCGGGCAATAATTATGTTTTACAACTTTGTCTTGTTCCTTTGTACTTTGTCATAATTCTTGTCAAGTTAAACATTTCCCTCGAATATTAAGCGTGACACGAGGTACGGATACGTGACGTGTCACAACGTAGTTCCATTTTAAAACGTCCTCGGCCCATTTATACGTACGTGCAATACATAAAGATACGTAAAATTGTAAAACATTTTATTAAATAAACAGGTACGTCAAGTGCCTTTAAATTGAAATATTTCCGTAAAGAATTTTAAGCAACAACACTTCAGAGTCATTTTCTGTTTCTTATTACTTAAGGAAACTGCACTTAAGCGTCAGTTCCTATGTCTATTGCAGACCTCGAAGAAACTGTAATTATGACTCGTTTCCTATTACCATCCTCGAGAAATTGCACTGTAGAGTCTATTTCTTGTTCATATTAGCAACCTCGAGAAATTGTACTTCACAGTCAGTTTTGTTTTATCATCCTTGACAAAATTCTCAAATAACATGATATATAATATAACGTGGATAAACTTTATATCGTTGGTATAATCTCTACAATAACAATGGGCTAGTTTTATAGTTGAAAAAAAATGTTAAAAAACAGTTTAGAACTATCTACGAAAATTATAAGTGAAAACGTTGTTACAGATAAGGGAACGTGGTCACAAATTGAAACCATATCGCTTAGAGTTTCGTAATTGAGCAAGCAGAGTCTAAAATATCTAAATTGTGGGTTTTGTCCCACTTTTGTCTTTATATGTAGGAATAAATTTCTTTTACTCCAAACAGCAATTGATTAATTACATTTTATAGTAATTGCTAGAAAGGACGCTAAAATAAATGAAAACTTTAAATTGAGTAAGTTTTACATAAATTACTGAAGGAATAAATATTAAGGGAAGATTACTTTGGTATTTCTATTATTTGTTTCCATACATGTGTGGAACATTAGTTAAATGAGTCTGTCTGTAACTTTATAACTTAGCGGAGACGTTCCATCTTTGCCACAAACTTAGAATACAGATGAGAAGTTTTGCGATCAAGATTTCTCTAATGACCGTATTTAACGAAGCGCCTAGGTGTTTAGCCTAATGACGACTTTGCTAATGGTTGTAGCAATTATTTACGTTTGCATACGTGACTCACATTAGGTTTTATGTTTTCGTTGTAACTGTAGACGTGCTTATTTATTTGCCAGTTCATAACTACTGTATTAGGATAATTAGACACAACAGACAATTTATTTCTACCTGCCTGTTTACGCTTCTTTCGAATCCATATCTAAATAGGCGAAAAGAGTTCAGTACATTTTTCTCCTCTATTTGTCAACCGATTATCTTGGTTTTTTTTTGTTTAGTAACTACTTAAAATCTTCAATGCCGTTGCGATATATTGAATATTACTGACAATTCTATTCTTACATATTTGTAAAAAGTCTCTTTCTATTGGTCCGTTCGTTCTTATGTTTATAATTTGGGAACGTCTGAACTAATATATACCTACTCTTGCCATAAATAATGAAACAAAGAAAAAACTATATTTTCTATTGCAAATAACATTTATTACTTTTACAGTGTGTTGGTTTAATATATAAGCATAAATCAATTTAAAATATAAAAAACTTATTCGAAGTGGTCTCCATTGGCTGCAATATAGTCCTTTAAACGTTGAGGCCAGTTATCAATAGAAGCACGCACTCTTTCCATGGGAAAATTCTTCACTACCAATCGTACGGATTGTTTTAGGGATTCCAAATTATCATGGCGTTTAGAGCAAGCCCTACTCTCTAAAACTGACCATAAATCATAATCTAGCGGATTAAGATCGGGACTAGACGACGGCCAGTATTCAACTCTGATGAACTTCGAAACATTCGTTTCCAACCAAGACTGCGTAGACCGAGCTTTATGACCCGGCGCCGAGTCTTGCTGGAAGGACCATTCTTGGTTATTGAACATGGTGTTGTTAAGGGGCTTCACTACCTTCTCAAGAATGGTATCTTGATACACTTGTGTCGATGTTTTGATACCTTTCTCACAAAAGTATGGCTTAGTCACTCCGTCATAGCTAACACCCCACCAAACCATCACTTAGGTCGGATAGTGCCCACGTTGCACTCTGTCGATAAATTGGGAAGCTTTCTTAGAGCTTTGAGCGTAAATACGGTCATTTTGTTTGTTAAAAAGTTGCTCAATTGTAAAAAATTTCTCATCTGTTAACAATTTTTTTCTGTGACCTCCCTTGGCGTACCGCTTCAATAGTTGTTTCGATTTTACCACCCTATTCTTTTTTAAATTACCAATTAAGAAATTACCAGTACGTCTCTTATAGGCTGCAAGTACTAAATCATCTTTTAAAATTTGCGACTAGGTGCTATCTTCATCTCCCGACATAAAATCTTTTTCTTTCCGACAGGATTTCTTCGAATTCTTTTCCTTACTGCTTTAACCACCGTTTTCATACGAAGACTACGTGGACGGCCAGATCTTATTCTGTCACAAATAGAGGAAGTCTCATGGTACCTATTAATAGCCCGGTACACAAACATTTTACTAATACCAAGCGTATGGAGAGTTTTAAATATTGCATTTGGCTCCATACCTACTTTGTGTAATGCAATCACAGCGATTCGGTTCTCTTTATCACCCCACTCCATTTTAATATCGCAAAATATTGTACAATATATTGGCGCCAAAACGAGAAAACTCAATGAATAATCATATAAAAATGACAGATTCCAAATTCAAATGTAATATTTTGTTTATTTTTAATTGTAACAGTATTTATGGCCAGACTAAGTATATGAACCCCTTTTTCAAATCATATATGTCGTTATTACTTTGTCATCATCTCCATTATCAGCCTGTAGGAGGCCTACTGCAGGTTTATAAGCAACTTTCCGAACGAAGGTATGACTTAATCACCACGTCAGCCCATGATATCTTAGTGATTTGAAACTTCGAGATATCCACAGTTCTATACTTTCCACATGATGTTTTCTTTCACGATTATCCGATAGTGTTACCAATAGAAAGTAGTAAATGTACGCGAATTTAAAAAAAATCGTTGGTACATGCCGGGGTTTGGACTTGCGGGCATCGGATTGATATTACACCTGTCAAACCATTCGACCACCACGACTCTTAGTATATTTTTTGGCATAACATATGGAACGAGTTATAAGATTAAAGGTAAATTAAGTCAACACGACATGATTACCATTACAGTCTCTTGTAACAAACCTAAACCATTAAATACTAATCAGTATACCTTATGCAGTTAAAAATTAATTAGAATAACAAAATACTAAACTAAAAATCGACAAGAGTATAAATTGAATCTAAATATTTAGGTATAAAATAAAGTATGTGTATGTATAAATAATGACCGTGCTGCTGCTGACATCTAAAAAATTATGAATAACGGTAAAATCAGAATTAAATCTCTAACCTCTCTAGTAAAACAATTCCAATGACTTAGACCTTGTAATTAATCGAAGACAATTAACCTTGGCCAATGCAGAATGACAGGTTAGCAATAACAATCTAATGAATTGGTCTAGATCAAAAACGAAAACCGAACATGTAAACATTAGCGCAATATATCGCAGCAAACATCGCAATTAAGGCCGGGACACACCTTTAACTAATGGTTCTGTTTACCCTCCTCGGAGGCCCTCTGGTTAATTCTCTTCGCGCCGAGAAAAATACTAGTATGTCGTAACTGCGACATTAATTTACCTTCTTGTTTTGCACTGAGGAGGAGTTAGGAATGTTTCCTCTTATATAACACGTTTACTGAATTGGAAATCGAAAACAATCTCCCGTGCATCTATAAAACTGTTCCTATCCAAAAAACAGCGCTTGTTCAATTTTTGTGTGTATAGTGTACGCACTGTATATGATAATAAGCAAAGTGCAGTCCAAAAACAATGGTGACCACCAAAGAGATCCATCAGTCCTTTGTCATTTTCAAGTCCATCTCTTAATGCTATATTTGAAGAATCAATATTTGCAGAAGTAGAGAACACTGTTCGGGAAACAGTTTCATATTACGGCAAAGTGGTATTCGATTATCATAAGTATGATGACTGTCAAAGTTCTCTGTATTATACTGGCTGATCTGGCCACGCGATGCTGTGGCTCAGATATTACATGTTGAATTATTCAAAATTAAAATGAAAATGGTGCCACAATGAGATAACTATAACAGTCGGTCCTACAGGTTTCTCTCAACAAACTAGTGTATAGTGCCATATTTTCGAGACTGATGGAACGTACAATTATTACCATTGACAAACATTTACTCTATAATTAAAAAATATTGAGGTCATTAATCGAAATATAAATTATCCTATCTCTCAAGTTGAACCAAATTATACATAAATGCCGACTTTCATGAAGACCAGTTGAATAGTTTCGGAGTTCATCGTGGACAAACATCATAACACTGGATTGTTATATATTTAGATTTTTATTACAATTATTAAAATGTAATATAATAAAATATACTCTCTAAGCCACTGGAGGTAGTCCACCAAATTAATTATAAAGGTAAGGCGCTAATGAAAGGGACCGATACCGACCTAAAATAATATTAAATTAGGTGCCTTCGACCGGTGTATATTTTATTCACGTGTCGCCCTCAGCTCGGTACGGCTTTCCCCAATTACTGCGGCCTTTGTTCCTCTTAAAACTGAAATAATATGTATATAGGTAGTTATTTAAAAATTATAAATTATAGAGGTTTTTCATAACAGCGAAGTAGGTCAGATTGAATTAAATAACTTGAATTATATACGTATTAGCAACCGACTGCGACTACTTTCGTATGTATTGCAATATAATGTTTAATGATAATAAACTATAGCCTAGCGCCACTTAGTTGCGAGTATGGTAAAATGCGTAGCACAAAAACCTCTATTAAAACATGAAGTGTACCAAATTTTCAAAATTATCGATCAAATATGCCAAAATCTATTTTCGAAGAACAGAACATATTTCAAAGAATGATGGGTGTAAAGGTTATATTTGAATACTATTGAATGATTTTTTGTTTGTTACGCTTTCACTTTTACTGATCGATCGATTATCATTAAATTTGGCATGCACGTTGCCAGGAGCACAGAAAAAAACAGAGAACATATAAATAATATACTATTTCCGTGAGATAGATAAAATCGACACTAATACGAGCAAAACCGCAAGGAAAAGATAGTATTTGATATACAACAATAATTACATATTAACATTGAATATATCATATTATTGAGTTTTACTATCAGGCACCAATCTTGGTGGCTAAAATCCGACTTTGCAATTAAACCTTACACCGAAAGAAAAAAAATATTTTAATACAATCTTTTCCATTCTGGTTATGTTTATTAATACTGCCTCTTGTATCCCCAAAGTAAATAGCATTATCTTACCAGCAAGCGTTATTTTAAAAATCCTCAGAGTTTTTAACTTATGTGATTAACACCTGTGAACATCACAGTGCGTTATAGGTAGATTCTGGTTAATTTATCTCACCCTAGAAACGATATCATGCAGTACTCTATGGTAAGAATACATGCTATAATAGCGGTATACTATGATGGCCATTTTGACACAATACAATAGTGACGTGAAATGTCGATTAATTTTCTAGAAAAATATAATCAAATACTGCTTAGTTTTGCATTAAGCCTGAGATGGTACTTGTGCTGGCCAGCGATCCTATATGTAATATATATAATCATATATGGAATATATAATATCAAATTTTGAAAAATATAAATCCCAGTCGTTTTGTAAATAAGTACATTAATAATTATAATCCATGAAGGATTCTTTCAAACGGCGCTGTTTTTTTTAAAAAGTACAAACATTTGTTCCCGAGATCACATTATATAGTTAAATAGATATATAGTATATAGTTACACATATATAAAATTATCAATTTTTTTACTAAATTAATTTTGTGGCCTAAAATTATACGTTCGATAAATTTTAGTATTAACTGCATGTCACCGTTGACATTAAAGAACAGCAATTTGCTCCTTCAAACGTAGTTATTAATTTATACCAAACTTCATGAGCGGATATACGGCAAAACAGCAATCATACCGTGCCGCTATTTTATATGGAACGTTCTCTCACTGACATTTGCAAACATCGCAGTGCGTTATAGATTCCTGTAAATTTACCATACCCCAAAAATAATATCGGCACGGTACTCAATAGTAGGAATACATACTACTTGCATACTTCTGTGACTAACATCTGCGAACGTTATACTTTTTTATACGTTTCTGTTAATTTACCACAACCCAGAAACAATATAAGCGTAATTATTAAATTACATTCTTATTCTAGGCGACACCCGTTAGTAACGCTTTCTATTTTAGATAATTTAATGATCGTCTATTTCGACAGGCCACGGCTCGAGCTCGATCCGGGATGAGTTGTACGTCGAGTAATCAAAATATACTTATCTCTAGATAGAAGTGTATCGTTAAACAGTCATAGTTTTGTAATTTTAATGCATTATTGTGTTTATCACGGTGAGCGCGTGCCAACTGGCAACGTACAAGTTCACTACACCCGACGTATCACTCGTGTGAATCATGATTTACGCAAATATTGTACGAGGTTAGGTCGCGTTTATAATTGCGCTTGAAAAACTTGCGATTAATATAAGTTATTTGAAAGATATTGTTAATTTTATAACCTAAACATGGACACGAATATATTTATTTAAGTAAACGTGTTAATATTCACAGGATGTTTAAGAAACATGACTCGTCGTCATAAAATGAAAAGGAATTTGATTATCATTATTACTTTATTTGGGATTTTTTGGTAGAATTTCATTATACAAATAAAAAGCGTGAATTTTGAATCGTATAAAAATACTATTCAATAGTCTTAGAACCTACTAGTCTCTGCCCGCGACTTCGTCCACGTGGAATAGTTACTTTGGGCTAACGTTAACACGCAGCGGAAGCTATCAAGAGGAAAAAAAACCCCGATACTGAAACATTCTTCATTGATGCTTCGCTCCCATTAGTATTAGCGTGATGATATATAGCCTATAACCTTTCTCGATAAATGAGCTATATAAAACTGAAAGATTTTTTCAAATCGGACCAGTAGTTCCTGAGATTACCCCCTACAACGTCACAAACTCACAAACTTTACCTCTTTATAATATTAGTATAGATAAATTAAGAAATTACTGCCCGGGCACAAAATTTCGTAGAAATCCGTCAAGTTGTTTTAGAGTTCAGTGTAGAGGTTCTAGACCAGAAATTCCCAAACTAGTCGATATCAACCCCTATTAGTTAACACAAGTTCTTATTCGAAACATTCAAGATAAGTCGTGTTACGTGTACCAATTTGTTATAAGAGTGACGAATATTTTAATACCGACAAGTAGCATTGTTGTACTTTAAAAAAAACTGCACAAATCGATAATTTTTTGTAGGTGGTTGAGCCACGCTGAAACTATTATTGGTTTCTACATGAATGGGTCGACTCGCCCGGGGTAGTACCACGCTCTCACAGAAAACCGACGTGAAGTAATAGTGTTTGCATTGTTGCGTTTCGTTCGGTCAGTGAGAGCGCCGGTTACCTACCTACTCTCCCCCCTCCCCTCCTCTCTCCATCCCCTCCCCATACCCCACTCCCACTCCCCCAACAGGCTGGCAACGCACTTCCGACTCCCTTGGTGTTGCAAGTGTCTATGGACGGCGGTGATCACTTACAATCAGGTGACCCACCTGTTCGTTAGCCTCCAATGATATAAAAAAAACTATGCATTAGTAAGTACAAGATGAAAAATGCTCTGTATTTGACGCAAATACCTGACTTAAAAGTAATTTAGCTATTAGGGTCCGAGGTAGAAGTTGATTTTGGAAAAGGGGTCTGTCGCCGATAATATTTTAGGAATGATTGTTCTACACAGACAAAAAAATTTACGAGTTTTATAGTAAACATCTATCACAAAATTTACAAAAAAAGCAACATATTAAATATACCAACGTAACTTAAGAATTACCAGCTACCCCTAGACTTTGTTTGCATTTATATCGTTATAAATTATGGCAGAGCACATAATCGTGTAACTGTTTTTACAGTGCACATCTTGATAACTCTCAGATAGCAGATTTTTTCAGGTTATCTGGACACTATTCGTCATATGTTCGACAATTTAAACAATATGTTTATAAACTCGTATGGTACTCTGATGTACTGTGTATATTGTATTATATCTGTAGTAATGAAATCTTTCATCAAAATCCGTTCAGAAGTTTTTGCATAAAAGAGTAACGAATATCAATCCACTCCGTAAATTATCTCGTTGATTATATTAGTAGATTGCTTTAAGAAAATTAGATAGAGATATCCATAAATTATTCGCTTACATTTAAAACACACATGTGAACGTAACTTTATGATAAATCTAGAATTTGTAATAAACGTATTCTCACACGGTAATTTTTATCTCTAATTGTAATAATCCCTTTATATCCAGCAATTTTTTATTTCGACAATGACATATACTTTTCTCCCAATTGGGTCACTACGTGGGCGATACCTTAAACACCTTGTTTATTGTTTTAAATTATTTAATCGAAGTCTTCAATTAAGTGTAAATGCTCGAAGGGGAACAGTTCTGCCAACGTTTCTCTCGTTCATCCGTAATTCCGGGAAAAGTGTTGCGTTGGATCGTTCTTATGCTCTCATTTAAAATAAGGCCAATTGTTTATAACTCACATTTTAAAATAACAACTCATTCATTCTCGTTCCACATGCGCTTACAGGATTTCCCGCTCTTGGATGATTTTCTCTGAGAGTTTTTTTTTTTTTCATAAGTAAATTGAGACATCGTTTCATTTATTTGAAGAGTTGATGCGTCGAAACTTAAATGGAGACCGTATCTAAGAATTATCCTGAAGCTCTTGACGAACGAAAACATTTGGAGAAAATCGTAGGATGTTAGATGGTGACAGTAGCGTTGTTTTTGTTTTTATTTCTGCAAACTCTTGGTCCGCCCCTTTTTTCCGATTTTGTTATTTTTATAATAAAATCAAATTAAAAACAGTTTTAAATGTAGTGCGACTCATACAGTGAGCAAGACCTGTGATATGATTACTATTATTATTGTTTTAATTAGGAGTAAGCATCGGATTTTTAATAGAGGCTATAGCTTTTATGGCAACGTCATTATCATCTTTTATGGACATTTTTAAGTTAGTAGACAGTAGTGTTATAACTAGCTTTTGCGCGCGGTTTCGGTCGCGTTTTGTAGATTCGGTTTCAGTACATTTTTATGATTGATAGATACCCTATATCCTTCTCTGTACCTTCGCGAAAGTTTATGCAAAATTTTATTGTCAAATGTCAAATGGTTGGACCGATTTTAACAGGACTTTCAGTGGCCTGTGATTAATATTATAAAGAGTAATTATGACTTACTTATATTTTAGAAATATTTATTCATAATGTCACAAACGCAGACGACGTCACGAGCCGCTGCTAGTTGTTAATAATGTAAAAGAATAACAAATGATGAACAGCCGGATAACGCTGTTTTTAATAATTTGTTATCCATGGTATAACAATAATGAATTATATTATTAGTTGCTGAAATAATGACCACCTCTTATGATGATAGGATTTTTTTTACCTACCACCATCGAGTTAATAGAAAAAGAAAAGAATAGATGTCATGTACTGTACTTAGATATGAAATCAATTCTACTTTTATCAGGTATAGTAATAGACCCCACGTAACCCTTCGTAAAATATATAGACTGAACATTAATTAATTAAACATCCGATCTTGTTATCAAGTTGTCGGATTAAACAAATTATTATGCCCAAAAACATCGAAAAAAAATGCCCGAGATTAAAAAGTTACCAACCGAGACGTTCCCCGAACGATCGTGCAATATTTTCGCGGAGCGCTGTTTACAAAGTAATTTGTTAGCCCTTTTCCACGCTCCTTAAAGAGATCGTTCGAGATTCAACATGACTTCATTAAGCGAACCGGACGTCTCGTGAATTAAAAAAGTTACAATTTACGTCTTAAAAACATCTTTGAAATTGTCTAAGGTTGACTTATTTATAGCTATAGTCAGTAGTTCAACTTAATACATTTTAATTTATCTTCACAATGTTCACTAGATAAATCAAAGTGCTATATATATCTTCTACATTTTAATTTATCTGCACAATGCTCACTAGATAAATCAAAGTGCTATATAATAGGTCTTTACCTATGAAATTGCCGTTCTGCAGTACTGGCCATTTCAAATCAAAATAATTTTTGTTTAGCTAAGAATTCTAATTTCAAATTAATTTTATTTTAAAAACATGGAATTCTGTTTCCAAAAGTAGTCATTTGTTTAATGATTAGTGTTACATTTTCATCGCATTTCAATCTTTTTTGTCGTCATGGATACGTTAAAAATTCGAGTAATTATGGAATATGAGTACCGTCGTGGCAGCAACGCGGCACAAGCGGCACGCAACATCAAACGACGTTTACGGAGCTAACACTACAAACCAACGCACCACCTGACTGGCTGGTTTGCTCGCTTCCGTTCTGGGAATTTCGACCTGAAAAATGAACCTCGCGGTCGTCCGAAGACTTTGGTCGACAATGACGAATTAAAAGCGATTGTGGAAGCTGATGATACCCAATCTAAAGCTGAATTAGCAGCAGCTTTCGACGTTTGCGTCAAAACAATATTGGTCCATTTGCGTCAAATTGGCAAGGTAAAAAAGCTTGACAAATGGGTGCCCCACGAACTCAATGATCGCCAGCGCGAAGTACGCGTCGAGACGTGCCTTGCATTGCTCAACAGACACACAAATGAAGGAATTTTGAACCGCATTGTTACCTGCGATGAAAAATGGATTCTGTTTGATAACCGCAAGTGCTCAGCAAGTTGCTTGAATCCTGGTTCAGCACCTAAACAATGCCCTAAACGAAAACTTACCCCTAGAAAAGTGATGGTCACTGTTTGGTGGTCTAGCGCCTGTGTGATTCATCACAGCTTCTTACCAAACGGGGTGAGCATTACTGCAGATGTGTACTGTGAAGAACTGAACATAATGATGGAGAAGCTGGCACATCTCCAACCAGCATTGGTCAATCGCTCGTCTCCGCTGCTCCTGCACGACAACGCGCGACCTCATACTGCACAGCAGACGGTCTTCAAGTTGCAAGAACTGGGGTTGAAAGTTCTCCGTCATCCGCCCTACTCACCAGACCTTGCGCCTACAGACTACTACTTTTTCCAGAATTTGGATAACTCCTTGGCGGGAAAAAAATTCAATACCCGAGAGGCAGTACAAAATGCCTTTGAAGAATTTGTTGCCTCCCGTCCAGCTGATTTCTTTAAGAAGGGCATCAATAAATTGCCACTGCGATGGCAAAGATGCATTGATTGCATGGGTGATTACTTCGATTAATACAAATAAAAAATACATGAAAAATATTCGTTTAAATTTTTTCATACAAAACGGCAATTTCATAGGTAAAGACCTAATATATCTTCAATAAGATGAAACTCGCTAACTATAACATTACATTATATCTTAAATATATAAATCCAGTGTCATGATGTTTGTCCTCGATGAACTCCAAAACGACTCAACCGTTTTCATGAAAGTTGGCATTTATGTATAATTTGGTCCAACTTCAGAGATCTATAATTTATATTTCGATTAATGGCCTTACTATTTTTTAATAACAAATCAAACGATTGTCAATGTTGATTATTGTTATTAATTGTAATTTCATCAGTCTCGAAAAGATGGCGCTTTAAATTAGTTTGTTAACAGAAAATTGTAGAACCGAGTGTTATAAATATCTCATAGATGGCACCACGTTTTAATTTTAAATTTCTTTTTCAATAACTGAGCCTTAGTAACGCGTGGCCAGGTCAGCTAGTATAGGAGAAAATAAGCGACGTTAACGTGTTTACGAACCGATTTGATCGACGTAGGTTCGAATCCTCGGGAATGAACTATGGCTTTCAATGAAGGAATTCATAATGATGAAACCATAGAATGGTGGTAAGATCTTTTCTAAGCTCATCTGACTAGCTATATAATTTATATGTAAGAGAAAATATATGTAAGATATAAGGGAAAGAAGAAAAGAGAAAGAGAAAGAAGTTATATTCCTAATATTTATTTTCTATTACAGGTGTATCACACGACAGGTCGTACGTTCTGTTCCGCTTGGGCCGGCGTGTTTCGGTCCCAGTGCGACAGTTCGCCGAAACGGGGCGATCCGATGCGCTCGGCTCTGCACCCGGCACTATGGACGTGTTCGGTGCCTCAGCGATAGCCCAAGGCGCTGGACGGACTGAAGCACTGTTCTTCGCCGATGGAAACCACTCTAGAGTAAGTAATATACTCATATATCATCTTCCTATTTATGTGTATCCGCGGGAATAAAATAATGCATCATACTTTTACTTATTGTGTTAAAGTTTCGGCTATTACCTTAACCCTTGTATATCTTTAAAGGCAGTATCTTTCTGTTAATTCGTTAGTATGCTTATAACTCAAAAACGCTGAACCGAGTTTTATGATAAAAAAAAGTCATAAGTATATTCTTTGACTAAATCTTAGTAGGTACGAGTATACGTTTTGTTACAGTAAGTAAGCAATATATGGAACGAGTTACGAGGTTAATAGTTAATTGAGTGACCACAAAATGACTTGTTACAATTTGTTGCGATATTATATCTAAATTTTGAATCATAGTAATTAATATAATGTACTAATAATTGTTTAGTACGTATATTTTCTAAAAATTAGTAATATCATAAATCTGTTAAGGTGTAAAATAATATAATGGCTTTACAAAAAATGTTCAAATACAAAATATGACCATATGCTTAAAAGGCGTCATAAAAAGCAACATAATGATATTGTAGTTCACGCGAATATAGTGGCGTCACTACAGATATATAAATTAATTTAAAACTATGTTTATTTATACAAATTATATTACAATAAGTTTAATACGGTCATACGGTTTACGTACTTTATAAGCTTAACCTGAATGATATGAACTGCAAAATATAGTTCAAACAATAATTTATCTCTGTTGGCATGTTTCATAAGCTACGTTGTTGAATTTTCGTAGTAGCCTTCCGTCAGCAAACGATCGCCGAAAATATCGTATTTCAACATTAATTAATGCCCCCGGAGAGCAAACAACAATTACGATACGTCAGCCGGCGCTGGGAAACAAATAAAAAACGGTATAAATATCCAGTTGTAATAAAAGGGGAGTTATTATCGAGTTCAGGGTTTCGTTTTATTGGAATTCGGGACTAATTCTGGTCGTCGATTTGGTTTACGTGCGTCTTTATCTATCGATTTATGATGTTATCACCGCAACTAGGTTGACAGTTCCGAACAGTCATTTTCTATAAATTTTCGGCTTTACTGAAATTGGTTCGAACAGCGTGGGACGAAATGGAACAAACTATTAATGGTGCCTAACGTCATTATTACATAGAATGTAGCAATAATACGAAATAAGGAGATATAAGACTAATTCACTCTAATAATTCCATTGATGTTATTATTATTCATTATTATGTAAAATATAATATTGAATGGATAACACAAATCTTCTATAAATAATTAACTTACACTACTGTATGTAGTGGAAGTTATAAAATGCGTGGTAAAAAAACAACTATACGCAATATCTCTGAAAATTGATAAAGAAACTGATAATTATTATTTTAGTATATATTTCATTCATTATAGTGGGTGGTAGCGCCACGCTAAAGTTATTACTGGTTTCAGCATGAATGAGTCGACTCGCCCGGGGTAGTACCACCCTCTCATAGAAAACCGACGTGAAGTAACAGTGCTTGCATTGTTACGTTTGGTTCGGTCAGTGAGAACGCCGGAGGCTCATCTCCTCTCCCCTCCCCTCTCCTCTCCCCCTCCCACCCTTTCCACTAAACACAGGCTGGCAACGCACTTTCGACTTCACTAGTTAGACCATCCACACGCGCGCGCGCACACACGCACTCACACACTCCCACACACACTCACACAAACACACACACACATACTCACACACACGCACATACTTACATGCTCACGAATGACCCTCTTTACCAAACATTTTCCTAAAATTAGTGGAGTCTGCGCTGGCGTCTGTGACACAGTCTCAAGACTAGTACGAACGTCAACGTGTACTTAAATTGGCGCCGTCAGCGACATTTTAATTTTGTAAATAATTTATGTACAACTTTTTGCACAATAAATTATTATTATTATATTAGCGGTCATCCAATCCACAATAGCCTACACACATTACCCCTCATAGCAACAACTATCGGCCAATACATTTTGACATTAAAAACAGACAATTCAATTTTATTTATATGTATGTATAGATTATTGGGAAATTATACTATGCAACAAGCTGGTACCCGTGACTTTGACTGCGTGGAATTTAGCGAAAAACTTTTTTTTCATTCTATACGTAAGAAATATTTCCGAAAAATGCCGAGCGAAGCTCTTTCTCAAAGTACAGTACGCTATAATAGTAACTGTCCGCAACTTCGTCCGCGTTATATTACAATGTAAAACATACTCAAAAATACTTTATGCAGTTTAGATCCTATAAAGCGCTTATGAACGTCAAAACTACTACCCGTTCTGGAAACAACCCTGTCATCAAGAAGAACCGACAAAAAACTCGATTGGGTTTATCTTTTATCGAACGTATTTTATAGCAATGCATTAATATTTACTATCGTTTGTAATGGATATACAGAGAGAAGTATTAATTCCAGACATTTTTTTTATGTCATAGGAGGCAAACGAACAGGCGGGTCACCTGTTGTTAAGTGATCACTGCCGTCCATAGCCACTAGCAACACCAGGGGAGTCGCAAGTGCATTGCCAGCCTGTTTAGGGGGAAGGGAGGAGTGGGAGGAGGGAGGGGAGGTGGGCCTTCGGTGCTCTCACTGACCGAACGAAACGCAACAATGCAAGCACTATTACCTCACGTGGGTGTTTCTGTGGGTCGGGTGGTAGTACCCCGGGCGAGCCGACCCGTTCATGCTGAAACCAGTAATAGCGCTTCAGCGTGACTCTACCACCTATAATTCGTTGGTACTACCACCTAAATCCATCATCATCATTCACATATTAATACATTCTATAATAGCCTTTTGACACCAACACTCGATTGACATACTGCTTGAACTTACAGTCCGGAAAATCGGTAATGTGCGTTTGTAGTAAAACCTAACAATATTACCTAAAAAATGGTTATTGGTCTTAACTGAAACAGTTTGTCACAGTTTATAGTATTTAAATCATGCCAGTCTTTTACAAAACCCAGTTTTATTAATAAAGTAGAATGTAGCTGAGCGCCATCTAGTGGCGGGTTATAACAGTTAAGCCAACCTCCTCATGAGAAAACCCTTTGATATGCCAATTTTAATTGTGATCGGGCAAACAGTTTTGATGTTTATTTAATACACACTTAAAAGTCAAGTTGCCTTGTAATGTTGTCTCTTCGTTTTTAATCACCTCTATAAATCTTTGGAGCATGAACTGTGTATATATCGAACGATAATTAAGTTACAATTATTAAATAACTAAATTAATTTTAAGCCGTAAACGTGAAACAATTATTTTTTTTTAGATCCGAAGCTTAACATAAAAATGTTCATTAAGTGACGGTTTGATGAGTCCAATAATTATTTTTATACTCGTCGTAAAGTCTCCCGATTAATTTTCACTGAACGTCTAAAATACTTACTGTTATTTGGCTTTTTTTTTAAATTTAAATCCTATAATTCAGATTTTATTTTCGTTTTAATGTCATCATTATTAAGATAATAAATGGGAATTCTGCTTCAACAATTTCATTACCATAAAATCACAAATTTAATGTACTACGTACTAATTGCTACCCACCTAAAGATTACTGGAATTGATAGAACATTAAAGCAGATTTATTACGTTTATAAGTACTAGTCTCTGAAAAGATATAATTAAGAGATGCTACTCAGTAAGTTAGTTTGTTTATATGGTCAGTGTTATATTTGTTACGCTTATATTACGAAACAACGTTTAGTCTGTCAGTCGGAGAAAACCAATATTAACACTCTATAGGCACCGTGACTATTTAATCGCGCAGAGCTTCGCCCTACAATAACTTCGACATAAGAGTGACCACCGATCAACGACATCTTTCTTTTTATAGCCCGAACTATTTAATCGGGCGGCGTTAGTGTCAATCGTCCCGTCTTGAACTTATTGTAGCGATACCGGAAGTACATAATACGCGAGTATAAATCATTTTAGTCAGTAAAAATGTTATAAAGGCCATATTAAATCATTAAAATTAATTTTTTTTTTAAATCATGACACTTATTAGTATATATTTGTTACGCTTACACCCCGTAACTACTCACCCGATCATTGTGAAATATTGTATACACGTTGTCAGGAGTACAGAGAAGGGTAGAGTACCCTACATTTCATTCATATAAAAGTACTATTACTGAGGGATATGTCAAATCGACATTAACGCACGCGAAACGCTTATAAAAACATAACGGGATTAGAAGGGAATCCCGACGCAGAACTAGTTCTGACCTCTCCTAATTATGATTATAGTTTATGCCACGACGTTATGTTATGACAGCAGAAAACCTTTTTATATTTATTAATGTATACATGAAGGTATGCAAGCAATTATCAGCTCACAAGTACCCATAAAAAATTCTGATGTTAAGTGGGTCAATAAACTTGACCAATTGATGTAGAAACGTTGTGACGAATCAAGTCATTTGTAATCCACGTACCAACAGTGTGAGCTAACTGTATTGTGGCGCCATCTCTTGACAGCATATGAAATATAATATAGACGACCTTGCCCAACAATGTCTACTATGCGTCAACTACTGCGTACTGTCTAGATTGATATACCACGACTTAGACCTTAAAGTGGCTGTTTACTGAGGTTGCTATCTTCAATTTTTAAAAACAGGAGTTAATAATGACGCGTCTATAAAATCAGCCTTAGATCACATTAGAAACTATATGTATACAGTATAACTCGCTTTAAAATACAACGTTCTATTTTATTTGTTTGAAGTAAAGTGATAGAGATTTGCAGTATGTATATTTCGAAATTTATTTTTAGTTTTACTTCTTAGGGGCTTGGTCTTTATCTAAAAGAAAAAATATTATGATAGCTTCATCTTTACTATACTATATATACTATACTATGTATACTATACTATACTATATATACTATCCTATATATACTAATACTATAAAGGTTGTTAATACAATTTGCTTGAACGCGCTAATCTATTGGTCCTATTTGAAAATTTCTTTCAGTATTAGATAACTCATTTATCAAGGAAGGTTATAAGGCTATATATTATCACGCTAAGACTAATACGAGTGGAGCACCAATGAAGAATGTTCCAAAATCGGGGTTTCTTTCCTCTTGAGAGCTTCCCCTGCATGTTAACGTTAGACCAAAGTAACTATTTCACGCGGTAGTAGTCGTGGGCAGAGGCTAGTATATAATAATGATAACCTAAATTAAGTTTATTGCCTGATTTTTTTGAATATTGTTTTACGAAACGATGGTAGTTTATCTTTCGAAAACACCTTAGGTGTATTAAGTATTTTTTAATGTTGTTTACGTGTTGTGCACGATCGCTATGCAGTCGCAAATAGTTTTCGTGTTCTCCCAGAAGTATTACATGTTTTACAAACAGGTTTATTTATTTTCATCGACGTTTAAAAGAAACAAAATGAAATTTTAATTTATTTCTAACAACTATATAGGTTAAATGATCGTTTAGGTATGTAATCCGATAGCACCCACGCCCTCTCGATACGAGATACTTCGTGTAAATTTAACGTTCGCGCTCATCTGCCAGCGACATCCCAATTATCTTACCCAACGAAGGCTAAACTGTCTGTTTCAGGTTGGAAATATTCGAGATTAATTATTAACATAATTAAAATTTTTATGCTCACCGTAATGACAGCCAAGACGATTAATTAAAATTGTTAATTTGTGCGTAATAGACGCCTGTTTTAATAATGAATTAATGATAATATTATGAGAGAATATTTATACTGAGAATGTCAAGAAAATTGTATGTTGTATTTCTGCAAAATAATAATAAAGCTTTCGTAAATAACTTTAAACTCTTGCGGCATAACAATTGATGTATAGTATATGTCAGGGATAATACTATTGACCTACGTCCGTAGCTATTACTACGACACCAATTTCCTGTAGGATCTATTATTTCCCGTATTATTGACTGTCAATTTTTTTGTTTTGCTATGATCGATGATAAGTCTGCGCCAAGTCATCATATCGATCTGGTGAACAGCTCAAATTAAAGGGATTAAATTTCCTAAAAGAGCGTAATGGATAGATTAGCAAAATAAAGGTTTTTTGCCCGTAAATCGTTTTTGAGATACACAAAAATTTGGTACTTTATGTTTTCCGATGGTTTTCTAAGGATTCCCTGAAACCATAGAACTGAGAATTGTTCATGGTCGAACCCAAAAACTAGATAATAAATTGGATATGACATGGGGTCCTACAAACTAGGCGTGAAATTGCTATGTAACATCGAAAGTCGGCGTTATTGATGGCCTGTACTGTACTTTCCATCAGGTACTGAGCAGTTATTTTGCTGAACCAGTTTAAAAAAAATGCTTCATTGTTTTACATCCCTCAATTTTTGTATTCAGTGTATTTTATGTAGAAAGCGTTCTGTTAGCTGACGTCAACACTCGCCTGTTGTTGACAGCTCCTCTTATTACGTTACGTAATCTGTTACAAAACTAATAGATTGGATACGTTTCAATTAATTAATTAAATGTATATTTTAATGAACTTGTATTTAACTATTTTTAATTTGTATGTATTTAGCGTCTAAATAATTTGAAACTGAAGTGCGTTGTCAATATATTTGTAAGTAAATATTGTACTATCTTAGGTAACTGAAATACAAATTAGATTGAACTAAACTATGACTTTTTAAACAAATTGATGATGAGGGTATATTTACGAATATTTTTATTAGTGGTACAGATTATTACGGCAACAAAACTCAGTAAAAGTAAGAAAATAACCCAGTAAATTTGTTATATGTTTAGGAAGATAATTGTGGAAGGGTATAGTTACAAATATTTTTGTTGTGGTCGAGGGATATTTTTTTGGTTGAAGAGCTACCTCAACTAATATGAGATATGCTATCGATACTTTGCTTGAAAACTACATATAGATTGTAGTTTATTTAATCGTAAGACTAAATAAAGTATTAATCATTTATTATCGTCGATTGATTGATCACTAAACTTGTCGCTTCAAAGTAAAATTTATGTGGATCAGTGCAGCGGCCCAAAATTAGTTTCTCGTTAGCAGCAACCGGCATACACGTGCAGAATAATGAGAGGTACACTTCCCACGGACGCGAGTACACCAGCACCCTGAAAATATGAAAATCGTAGTCAAAGTTTTGTAACACGGTTATTTTGTTTCAGGTTTCTATAATGGCAAGGATGGTACCATCACCGGACTGGTTCATTGGAGTCGATGGCTTTGATTTATGCGTTGATGGGAATTGGCTAGACAGTATCACAATTGAAGTAAATATGATATTTATTTTTTCTTCTGTATTATAATCTTTTGTACTGTATTTTATGTATATAAGGTATAAATGCTGTGATCGACTTGAATTAGTAACATAAATAATTTTTAGAAAATTTCATATACGTTATAATGTTCATATTATGTTCCTGTTGTCGAATATTTTCTGATAAATAAATAAATATAAAAAGTAAATGTTCAGGAAGTACTGTTTAAGCCTAAAATGGGTCTATTATTTGGGATTTTAATGGGTGAATGATTTAACTAATGCGAAATATGCAGTCGAACTTCAAAAGGACCACAGTCTTAAGGCCATTTATAATAAAGTCTTTGGCTCTTGAATAATTCTTTAATAATTAATCGAACTATAATTCGGACTAGAACACAATACAGTAAACATTAATTCTCTCTTCCAACTGCATATTATGTAATTTGTAACTATTATGCCAAATTTATTAAGACAATGTTTACAATAAACACAGGTTTTTATGAATTGATACAGGAATATGCTGTATAAGAAATATCACATTAAAATTACTGGTTATATATGCATTTATAGTTATTATATACATTGTATCTAACTTTCTGTAGGTGGATCCTATAGACGCGGGAACGGACAACGGTTTCACATTCACAGCGCCCAACTGGCCAACAGCGCCTCAAGGCGTCGCTTACCGTATCACATCCAAATATCCATCACATCCAGCGGGATCTTTCTTTTATCCGCATCTAAGAAGACTGCCACCTATCGCCACCTTCCAATTTATAAAGGTATGACAGTGTTATTTAACTATTCCATTTTATCTCAATCGCTGCATAAAGTTTTAGAGAGGCTTACTGAGAAACTAATGCACATTTGTTTCAAAGTTTTTGAACGTTTTTAATTACTTCATTTCTTCTAACATCATATATATATATATATATATATATATGAACATATTGCCAGCTAATGGAGATTGACAATCTTTATAAAACACATACTACTCAAACATGTATAAACAGATAATACTATTTTAAACAGCATTTCATTCCTAACTAAAGTCACTTCTAATCATAGAGTTAAAACGATACGTTTGCCAGTTCATATTGCCTTGAAGTCGGATCACAACAAAGCGAACGCTGATTCTTTGTGGCAGAAATATGCTGCAAGAGTTCTAACGATTTTAAAATGTTGGATCCCTAGAATACAGATATGGTTAGTAATTTTTTATCGATGCATCAATTACTATATCTCAATAAACTCTTTTAAAGTTTATGTGAGACTTAACCACATTTGTCAGTTT
Source organism: Antheraea yamamai (assembly GCA_036509395.1). NCBI lineage: Eukaryota > Metazoa > Arthropoda > Insecta > Lepidoptera > Saturniidae > Antheraea > Antheraea yamamai. The sequence continues at coordinate 3,658,853 of AP028446.1, forward strand.
TTAACAAGAGAGTGCATCAACATATTGCGTTGGGGAATCTTAATTGTATTAGTGTGAATCATTTGATTTCTAGCTACGTGAATACGAAGTGACTGAGGTGTTTCATCACGCTAGCGACGATAGAAAATACGACGTCCTACAGCTGGATAAGATGAACAATAATAACATCGATGTGTTAGATGGAAACAGGGCTCTGGCGTTAGCTGAAGAAGTCGAGCGAGCTGAGCAAGCGCCCAGGATATACTCCGAAGGAACGATGACGACACCCGATGATACTTATTCTTACTATACGATGTAAGTTTTCGATAATTGTAACTCGTTTTTTGCCAACCGCAAAAGTAACTGCTCAATAGATTCCATTTCAGTGGTTTGCAACTGAAAGGTTTCTATACTTTTATTTTTGGTTTTAGCGGTTTATCATAATTTAACTTGAAGTTAAATGATGATGGAAGATATTATGGTAAACGCGTTAAACCTAGTGGCCAGTGGCTCATATGCTACTGCCGGAATATACTGACTGGTGATTGGTGATGATTTGTAACTTAAGGGTGTTAGCTAGCGGGCGACGGGATTAGCAAAAGCCCTACCCGCCATGCTATAGCTTTGTAGTTTGATTACGATGTTTTCCTTCACCGAAAGCTCCTACGGTTTCGCAGGAATACAAACCTACGTTAGTCGAAGCGGTGTCCGAACATTCTAACCGTTGAACCATCATCAATTCCAGATTAGGTTTGGATATTCGCTTTATCCTTTATCGTCACCTATTTTCTGTTGATATGCCGAATCTTAACAAATTTTCTGTACAATTAGACATCTATAGCTTTCGGATACCTCGAAAATGATTTCATGAGCCTCAAAGTTTTCTTTCTCACTGCTCAAATTATTTATGTGGTTATTTATTATTATAAGGTGATTTTCATTCGGCGGTATTAGTGCATAGTTTGATTGTTTAACAGACAAAGGCAACTAAAGATAGGATACATTTGCCCACTATTAAAAGTCATATTAAAAATTCTGTTATCGAGGATAACTTGTATTAATAACGGTAATCTTTTCTGCGTGAAATGACGGTGAACTCGAGTGTTTAAACGGAATTGAGTATGAAAAATTGCTCGTATTGTCAGAACTAATACGACAGCGAATACGACCGAAGAACCACGTTCAGCCAACCAGTTACCAACGCCGCGGCCCACTGCGAGCGAACGGTCGGCGCTGCGGAGCCTCGCGCGCCGCTACCGAGCTCGTCGGCGTCGCAAGCTGCGTGCTGATAACACCGACCCAGCCGAGAGGAGAAAGCGAAAAAGAGCTAGTAAGTTTCTTCTACTTTACATACGTCTATAGGGAGAAAAAATCTTGTCCAACAGACTTACCTAAGTAAAAACAAATCGCCTCCTCTATTTATAAGACTTAGCGTTTGACCCTAATTTCACTCGATATTAAATGAACAGACCTCGGATAGTAACGCGCCGAATGAATAAAACTTTATTGTATTTTTGATTTTGTACACTGGTGACTTTAATGGTACAGGACATGTTCTTCCAATTAACGAATGGTGTTGTGGAGAATATATTATTGACAGTGGAATTACTAAAAAAGAGAAGAAAAGTATGACGCTAAACCTAGAAGAGGACTGACTTTCAAGCGTAGTTGCCGAAACACACCTATAGATGCTTAGCGAAATGTTTTCAACTCGAGGGTGGCCAAGTCAGGCCACGTGGAAAACAGCCCTACTATTAAAATATGGTTTCATCATTTGCTACACCGAAATCATTGTCACTTCAAAAACCCCTTTTTTGTTTGTGGCCTGTCGTTGGTGATTAGTACAAAAAACTTCTTTTTGTTTATGGGTGATTAGTACTTTCGAGCTAATGGCGGCTGATTCTTGAACGCAACTGATAAAATTAACCACAGATGAGCGTTTTTGATTTAAAATTAATATATCATGCGCAGGGCTGTTAGACTGCCGCGTGTCAGACTGGGGGGAATGGAGTCCGTGCCGCAGCGATGGCGGTTGTGTCGGATCAGCGTTGAGAACTCGCAGGATAATTCGTAGGCAGAGAGCCGGCGGTGCTCCCTGTCCGCCCACTGCGCAGTCGCGATGGTGCGCGACCAACTGCACCACGCCGCAGCCGCACGAAGACTGGCGAAATAACCTTACGTAATTTCAAAATTCGAATGACTGCGATTCGATTTTCAAATTACAAAATAAAAACTTTAAAACCACATTACCAGTTTAAAAATAATAGTTCCGCTTGACAAACCTTATGTGAATCTGTGGCACTTTTTTCATTTATACAACTTGGAAGTATCTATGTAGTTTTCTTAAATAAAATATATTTACGAAGTCTCCTTTTTTAATCTGTCTCTCCGTCCAAAAATCTATGTTGAATTCTATTTTTTTCTAATTCTTAGTTGCTTTTAATTGAAATGTAAATTCATCGGTGTGTAAAAAGGATTATTGTATAAATTTAAAATTAGTCATAGATATTGACTGTCCGTTTCAGAAAAAAAAAACTTTATTTTCGGCTGTACCTAAGAAAGCTTAAAAATTCCTTTTTTTTTGTTTGTCAATTACATTTAGACTCGAGTAATGTTAAGATTAAATAAAATTGTATAAATTTCATCTAAATTATTTTTATTAAAATAGTTTTATGTCAGTATTAGCCAGATGTATGTTATAGCCATATTTTAATAAAATATGTATTTTCCGTATTTAATCTTACGTACAATCATTTAAGATAAAATAAATGAAGTTTTTTCTCATTTTTTAGCATTTATTCTATAGTTAATTATTCCAATATTCGGCGAATTTAATTAATAAACACCAGCTTGTTAGATGTATACAAGTTTTGTGCAAAAAAGAATCATAGTTCTTAGCTAAAAAGGTTTCATTTCAATGTATTATTGAATAACACACATATTTTCAGCTCCAGTACAAAATAAAATCGTGTCTTATGCTATAGATAATTAATATTCTTGTAATTCTTAATCAACTGTAAACACTGAACGCCATAATAAATGTGAATTGTAAAAATAGTAAAAAATACATATCGTTTACCTAAGACTTTGTGACATTAATTCAATAAAAACGTAGTAGTTCGTTCTTATAAATACACGACTGTAATACATTTTTAATTAATTTTCGGATTGTAATAATGATTAAATTTTCAATCCATTGACCCGTAGTATACAGAAATCGACCTTATTCACTATGATATAACATTTCAATTTGAATGGGTAATCCTATGATCAGATTATTTTTGTTCGTCGAGACGCACAAATCTCTGGAAATATCAGTCGTATTTGAATTATTTTTTTTTGCATATTATAACCGATTTATTGAAGTAGGTTATATAGGCTATATTAGTCACGCTGCTACCTTTCGGAGCAGAGCAATTAACATACGTATGAATGTCGGAAAAAACTTGAATGAGGTAATAGTGCGAGAGAATATGAAATCCGAAAATTAATTAATCAATTAATTTTGAATACGTAGTCTGTTTTAGCAAGTGTTTAATAAATCCAAAGATACAGCTTTTATTTTCATAAATAGAAATGTATAGTAATTATAATGAGTATGTATTTAAATAAACTAATTAATTATAGATAATGAGCCTTCTGTGACGCTGCTGTATTTGATTTGATGTGATTTTACAATATCGTAATTATGGAAGCGATGCGAAAAACCTTTCAAACAAATTCGTATATTACGTATTGCGATAACCACATAAAGTAAGAATTATAATAAAAATTGTTATAATAATTTTCAAATAATTTGACCATTTATACTGTTCAAATAATCGCTTAATGCCAAAGAATTTAAATTAGGCTTAGTTTTCTAAACATCAAAAATGTTTTTAAAGTTCGAATCATACGCTAAAAAATGTTAACTGTAACACTAAATAATATTATTAATTTAGGAATGATCATTTCTACGTCATCTTATTTTTAGATTCGGGGAAAAAATTAACGGAAGCACCTTGATATGAATTAATTAGTTAAAGTGTAAATTAGAGCCAAAAATGAAAGCTGAAGCGTGTTAACCTTAGCGTAGGTACGAGGTATGATGGTGTATTTTTTACAATTTAAATTATTCTGATTTCCATAATAAAAGATCTTTAATAAACACAAAAATCGAGTTTTATTTGAGAGAACATATAACATTACACAAGCTTTACCTTATTTGTATATATTAAATATTATGTTGAATAACAATTCTACAATTTGTAACATAAAACCTCTTAACTCCAGGACTATATGACCATTAGGGTTTAAGCTCGCTACGAACGAACGTAGACCTTATGAAATATACTAATTACTCAACAGACTGTTTGGTAACATAAGTTTCATAAAAGTACCGTATTTATTATACAACATTTGAGAAACTTGAACAACAACAAATTATCTAATGTATGATTGTGATTACAAAAATGACTAGATATTTAAAAATAATAGTTTAAAAAAACTAAAAAAACACGCTTTCATATAAAATCCAACTAAAAAACAAAAAATTAAAATTAATAAATTTAGATGCGATGCGTCACTGTTAATATCAGCACCTCCAGATATCAGTATTTTTATAATTTTTTTGTCACTTTTTACAAAAATATACATTTGTTTCTAATTTACACTATTCTTAAACCAAATTTATTAAATTTAATTTTCTGTTTTTTAGTTGGATTTTATATGAAAGCGTGTTTTTTTAGTTTTTTTAAACTATTATTTATTTTTAATTTTTTAGTTAAAATTTTTTTTTAACTTTTTTTCGGATTATTGCATTGTCATCGACCTTTGACAGGTGTGCAAAGTTTGAATTAAATCTGATCGTTCAAAGTAGGTCAAAATCGACCTCAAAGGGGTCGGTTACAAACATACATACAGGTGAAGCTAATAAAAGCGTGATAAAAATATGATCCGCCATTTTGAGATCTGAGTCTTAAAGAATCAGCCGAGGGGTTATATATTAGGGTGGATGTTACTTTGCACTTCCGCCAGGAGTTGATTGGCCGCTGCTATGTCTCACTGCAACACAAACGTAGCAGCTACCAATCAACTCAAGTCTATGAAAGATAAACCAAATCAGAATATGTCACTTAAAAACATGTAACATATGCGCACAATCGATTTCTGAATTGTTTAGAACGGGATTTTCGAAGATTTACTGCTTATCTATACATATAAATAAAATCGATGAGTCATGGTCTATTCTGGGTAATCTGCGTACAGCTGAATAGATTTCCACGAGATTTTTACTCATAGAGAGAGTGCTTTTTTCATAAAAGGATAAACAGTGACAACTTAAAATTAAGTAGTAAAGTAAATTTGTAACTAAAAATTGATAACTTTAAAGGGTTAAGTTGTAATAACCAAATCACAAGTAAAAAAAATAGTGCGCGGAGTTCCTCCGCGCGGAGGAAGTGAAACTTCGTAATGTGGAAATGAAAATAGGAAATATAATATATAGGAAATAGAAAATAGGAAGGAAAATAAGAAATTGATTTTTGTGAAATCATATTGTTTTTTAAGATAAACTTTATTAACATTGCCTACAATTAACAATTGATCGCATCTTTTAATTATTATTTTCGAGTGGAGAAATATCCAAATCTATAACATTTACAATGGGATTATGATAACTAAAGTAAGATACGAAATGTTTGATTATTTTTCTCGCTCTGTCTCTATTCCTCCTCCTCAGGAGCGTTGAACGTTTAACGCAACAGTGCTTTCATACCCCCTCCACGGTAGCGTTAAACGTTTAACGCAACCTTGTTGGAAGTCGTATTAGAAGTTCCACTTCAAAAACAAAACACAAAATTAGACCAAATAAAACAAGTTGTCATAACTAAACCAGTCAATTTTCACAAAAATATAGTCAAAGGGACCAACCTAATCTTTTATATCCATACATATAATAAGAAGATAAATCTAACGTGTCTGTAATTTTCACTTTTTTGTGAAAAAAATTGTTGCAGGCGTCTAGAAATTTTTAGAAATGTCTGTCTGTCTGTTTGTTTGGACACGCATTACCACCAAAGTACTACATTCACGATAAAACCTCACCAAGAAAATCATATAACTTGAAGTAACATTTAGTCTTTGTTTTATTAAAATCGGTCCACTGTACCAAAAGTTATTGAAATTTGAATGAAGGCTCGAGTTAAGTACGAGGGAAATGTAGGTAAGTAAATGCAATTCAATCTTTTACAAAAATAAAAATATTGTATAATGTAATGTAATTTAAGACACAGTAAGACTGTTATTTGCATTAAGTTCCACGCGGACGAAGTCGCGGTCACAGCTAGTAGTAAATAAATGAATAATATTCATAAATTAATTACCGGGGTATAGTTGCTTATAATCTATAGTTATTTACATCAACCCGTAACCGACTTCATCCAGTTTCCTGTCATTGATAAGGGCCATCTCTCGAAATTAATCAGGCATAGCCGACATTGGAAAACTTGTAGCTATAGGGGGGCGACCTCACGGAACCGTCATTCCCATTGTGAGCCCGTTGTTTACACTGACGGAGGTTCTAAATATACCCATACAAATAATAGGTAACGTATCTAGAGTTATCTATGTTATTTATATAAAAAATGCGTGAGTGTTGTGGTCTTTTCGTAGTATGTTATCACTACATATTATAAAACAAAGTCATCTGTCACGTCTGTCTGCCTGTTCGCAATACACTCAAAATGTACTGAACGAATTTTCATGCGGCTTCTACCAGTAGATAAAGTGATTCCTGAGTATATAATTTGTCAAAGTTTTTTATTATGAGGGCGAGACAACGTATTATATTATTGATTAGCATGCTGAATGCAGACCCCATGAGGCACAGGTCAACACACTGTTGGCTGCATAAGCTTAAAAAACTCCCGATTTATTACGATACTTTGAAACATAACATGTATTGTATTGTGTATTGTATGTATTGTGCCATACAATTTATATAAGTCGGTTACATTAAAAGGAGGCAAACGAACAGGTGGGTCATCTGATGTTAAGTGATCACCACCTTCCATAGACACTAGCAACACCAGGGGAGTTGCAAGTGCGTTGCCAGCCTGTAAAATCAAATAGCCTATGTTATACTCCTTATAACTTCAGCTATCTGTCAGTCAAATTCCCGAAAAATCGGAGATTACCCGCAACAAACAGAGACATAAAAAAAATAAAAATTGTTTTTTTTCGTTGTAATTCGCTTAAATACTGTCATGTCTATTCAGTAAATAGCTGTTATTTTGATATTACATACATACATCTCATTTTTATTATAATGGGACTATCTACTACCTCATTAATATTTATGATTTTTTTATTTTTTATCTACGTATCAAAGACTGCTGGGCGCGGAAGGGAGGTATGTTATTTTTTTTTCTTTTTTTATTTTTTTAATTTTTTTTTTTTTTTTTTTTGCATCACCCCTCTTTTCTTTTTATTTTATTATTTTTTTTTTTTTTTTTTTTGTTTTTTCTCTTTTTTTTTTTTTTGTTTGTATTTTTTTTTCTTTTTCGGGGCCGCGTTTTTTTTTTTTTTTTTCCCCCCCCCCCCCATTTTAAGTTTTGATTTTTTTTTTTTTTTATTATTTTAAATTAAAAAATTGTTATCTTTTAGTTTTTTAGTTTATGTGCACATTTTATTTTTTTTTATTAATAAATTTAAAATCCAAACTAAAAAAAAATATGTAAGCTGATAATAATAGCCATACAAAAAAAAACCGTACCACTCAAGATGGTTAATACCTCGTTGTACGATTAGATGGCGCTGATTGAGATGATGGAAAATAAATATCATTAATTAAAAATTATATATTTAAACTATATTTTCTTTGAGGCATTATTTTTTTAATGTCTAATAGCATTTTTAAAATTTGCTCAAACTATTTTGATTATTTCAGATAAATGTATCGATAATTCAGTTATTATTAAACGCGCTACGACAAATGGCGTGGGTAATCTATAAAGTTGCGTCTTGTGAACTACTAGATGGCACTTAAAACAAAAAATATAGGCCGAGTGAGTACAAGAAATTGCAATCTAATAAACACTAATAACGGAAACCAACGAAATGAGGTAGTCCGGTGAAGCTGTAAAGACCTTAACAGGTCAATAGCATAGTCAGTTCGAGAAAAACCAAATGAGCTATCAATATTAAGTAAGTGAAAGTAAATCTTTTTGTTTGTCTGTAATCTTTTCATGGCCAAATCGTTAAGCTAATTCATATATATATATATATACATTGTATGGTGTATTATTTGCATAATTATCATAATATAACTTAATATGGTATAATTTACTCTTCTTAAAACTATGTCCAAGAAAACGTCGGTAGTAGAATCTTCTAGTATAAATATTAATTCCATTTAACTCCTCATTCATTTCATTCCATCATTCCTCATTCATTCCGTTCCATTTCATTCATTCATTCCAGAACCCCAACGGCCTAATAATATTTGCATCTTTACCCGAAGAGCAACGAGTTATTATGACAACTCAACCCTTTAAACATCCGTATAATCCAGTCGCTCTATAACTCATATCGGCTGTCGCCCCTTCCAATTGCTTCCTTCCGCAATGTTATTGCATTATACCCTTACCCCTCAAACCGATAACACTCAAGACATCCTGTTGAGGGAGTAATTTAATACGTTTTAAATTCAATTTTAACTCTCTAGTATTTGATCTTTATTTAAAATGTTTTTATATAATTTTCTAAGTCCGGACCAACTATTGATTTGGTTGACTTTACCATTAAACCATTACAATTTATCGATTTGCTAGATAAGTGATTTAGATACTATTAACAGTGACAAATTAGTCGCATTGGTCATAGTGTTAGATTGGTCAGATATTGTCTGGATACAATGATATTATAACTAAATAGCTGTAGATACGTTACCTACATGATATTTTGACAAAACAATAGGCACGGTAACGCACACATACGTAAAGTAATATTCTAACGCCACATTGTCTTAGATAAAATGTGGAAGTAAGTAAGAAATAGTAATATGTGCTTAGATACAGGCGGATTGACTGGCCGTCAAAAATAAGTTAACTAGCCAAGTTTTAACAAGGCACTGTTGAAGCGCTTATGACGTATTTTCAGATTTTTAGTTATAATATCATTGGTCCGAATGTAACATCTCTCTTTGTGCATCCGCCGAAAACTAAAGTAACTATAATATTTTTTTTTATACATTTATACGATGGACATAGAAACCCTATTGACTTTCTTGTCGGTTCTTCTCGATGAGTGGGCTGTTTTCCGAACCGGTGGTAGATTTGACGTTCATAAGCGCTTTCTCAGGGTCTTAATTGAGTAAAGTATTTTTGATTTTGATTTTAAGCACCATGTCAAATAAGTTTTAATGTCATAAGGCTATTATAGGTTAGATCATTTCGTGAACGATAGTGACGTCTGAAAATGCTACTCATCTGCGTACCTCCGCTCGAAATAACTGCAAATAATAATAGTTGTAAAGTTCTAATCTATATTATAAAGCTGAAAAGTTTGTTTGCCTGAACGCGCAGATCTCAGTAAATACCGGTCTGATTTGAAAAAATCTTTCAGTGTTAGATAGCTTAGTTATCGATTTATATACTATATATTAACACGCTAAGACCAATAGGAGCGGAGCACTAATGAAGAATGTTTTTTGTAGTTATACTTCTTTTGGCGCGTTAGGGAAAAATGATGAGAGTAAATTTTTACGATGCGCGCGCACACCGTCACGAAAAACCGACACTCTGAAGTTAGCTATAGTCTACATTTTGTTTCTTTGTATTTCTTGTTTGTATTTCTTTGTATTAAAACTTTCAACGTATTAAATACCTTTTTTCTATCGTTAGTGTCGTTTTTTTCTACAAACGTAGAATAAGGCGAAAGATAAAATTTTTGAAAAGATTCTTATCTTGTTACGCCAAAGAAGTATAACTTCTAACGCGTGTATATAAGTACACACGCACACCCACACACACACTTTTTATTTCCTTTTGAGAGCTTCCGCTGCGTGTTAGCGTGAACCCAAAGTAAATATTCCACGCGGACGAAGTCGCCGGCAGAAGCTAGTAAAAGTATATACAAATAAATATAAACCAGATCATGTTTCTTACCAGTTTTTGTGACTGTTTCCAAAGCGGCGGGAGTGTTTATAAGCATTTTTACATAAATTAAATAAAGCATTTTCTCATTTTGATTCTACGAGGTTACATTAACATAATATAAGACTATATATATAAAAAAAATCAAATTTAACGTTAAACTTACGTTGGCTGGATAATACCTAACTAGCATCGGTTTAAAAAATATATAATCTAGATAGCCACATGTATTTACGAACCGAATATAAATGTATTTCCAAGTTATTACATTCGTGTACATTATTAATTGAATGTAATATTTTATACATCATTTACTCGTCATATTTGTATTAACGGAACCCATTAACTTAATCGGATGATTGATATTTCCAATTACTTGTTCTATGTTATTACCCGGTAACGTGATATTCTTTTATAAAACCACTTATTTATTATTTAAATGACAGCGTTCGCAACAAACGCTTTTCGAAAATGTTTCCCGATAATCGTTCAACGTATTACGTGAACAAGTTTTTATTATTTTATAGGTAAGCGCCAGGGGCGTAGTTACTGCCATATTTGCATACGTGCCCCCCAGATAGAAAGCCCTCGATAACATTCGCATACGTACCCCCAGATAGAAAGGCCTTGATATTTGTGACAGTGAGAGCGCCGGAGGCCCACTTCCCTTCCCCCTTCCCCCCAAACACAGGTTGGCAACGCACTTGTGACTCCTCTGGTGTTGCAAGTGTCTATGAACGGTGGTGATCACTTAAAATCAGGTGACCCACCTGTTCGTTTGCCACCTATAACATTAAAAAAGAAAAAAGAAATTCGTACACTTAGGAGAACAGTCGTAAGATGTTATACGGTCTGTATCATTTCAAATGTTCTGAAGAGCTATTCAATTTAATCCCTTCCTCTCCTTTTCCTCACCGAACCACACGCGCTGTGCTCCGAAGCCACGGTTTTATGGTAAATCCTATCAGGACACGAACTACAGAGTTCGCATCATCTTACCTTTACCGTACCTTCCTGGATAAATGAGCTATCTAAGAACTAAAAATATTTTTTCTAATCGGACCAGTAGTTCCCAAGATTAGCGCGTTCAAGCAAACAAACTCTTCAGATTTATAATATTAGTACAGAAGTATAGATTGTGAATTATTTAGATAACAATGATGTGTTTACACCAAGAAGAGATTCATGCATACATTTTGATTACGTCAGGGAGTGTTTCCTGCAAGAAGCATGATCTGTGTAGTTCAAGGACTGCATCTATAGCGCAACTGCTTAAACGGTCTGATAGCGTTGTCTTACATACCGTAAGAGTGTTCTAGGCTTAAATCCCACAGAACTGTTATTCACATGTTCAGTAAAGAATTATGTTTTGCGTCTCTGTGAAGTGTATATTTGCAGTCTTCAGTGACAAACAGCTTGGTCACTACTCTTGAAGTTATAAAAAAAGTTGAGGCAGTCAAAAGGACTGCCGAAAGAAATGTAGACTGAAAATAATGAAATGACTGTGTTCTTTTTTTACATTAGTCTGGTTTTCAAATCTATTGGCACTATTATGTACATTTTTTTACAGTTTATTACTTAATCAAACTTATGATGGACTGCACAAACTCAATACAAAATATCAATATCACATGTACACAGGCTGCGTCGCTAGTTTGGCGAGCATATCGACGTCATCAGTGACGGTTAGTGACGCATGATTACAAGATTTTACCCATTCAAAAATTCAAACACGCATACGATACAGTCGAGTATATACAATGCCTAGCATAAGCGCAATACGTCACGAGCATGTCGAGATCACCGGTGACGTGAACTCATAAGTTTCTCTTACCAATTTTTTTTTAATCGCTCAACGTTTATGGTTAAGTTTTATCTTCAAAAATACCAGTTTCGTCAACCCACCTCCAATATAGTTTAATATAACCCCCTAACTATATACGCTTCTGGACGGATGATAATCACTATTAAGTCTGAAATTAACTGTGATTAGAGATTGAGACTTCAACATGTGCTCGTCTATAGATTAACAATATCAGTGCTACCATTTCTAAATCCAATTCAGGTATACGTGATATAACCCAGGAGCTAATATATTCTCAATGCCAACATATCCGAGTGCAAGCGATCTTTGTACAATCCGCCACACAGTACCCTAGGAAAATTAAAGATTCTATCTACATAACGAGCTCCAGTCTGAATAGTATGCGACGGGAGAAAAGTTTGCGACGTTACCGCGAGCCACTTTCAAACGTAATCTCAACGGATTAAAACTGATATTGTTGTTCGGCTGCTGCAATCATATAGTTTTAATGTGGCACACGGTAAAAACTTTCAGCCATTTCAAGGAAGTAGGTTAATATTTACTATCATAAGTTAGAAGCTCTTATGAGATTGAAGTTAATTCTTCTACCTTTTGTAATACAGTATGTAGTCACTAATATTATAAATCAAATATTAATGAACTTTTATATCAATACAAATCATCACTATATATTATAAAACAAAACCCTCTGCCACGTCTGTCTGTCTGTTTGTCTGTTCGCGATAAACTCAAAAACTACTCAACGGATTTTCACCAGTAGATAAAGTGATTCATGAGGAAGGCTTAGGTATATAATTTGTCAAGGTTTTTTTATTATCAGGGCGGGACAACATCAGCCAGGTCCGCTGGTAACTAAATAAATTAATAGGCAAATTCAGAATATGTATAACTCACCTGTATTTTTTATGAAAGTAGGAGTTTTTTTCAAAGTGAATCTCCTTATAGGTCTTTGAAATTCTGATCGGCAACCTTTTTGTGTAACGTAAAGTGGTGAGGATAAACATTGTGTCGAGTAGAGTGTAGAGAACACCAGTTCTCGTCCGATCACCGAAGTTAAGCAACGTCGGGCGCAGTCAGTACTTGGATGGCAGCGCGCCTGGGAATACCGCGTGACGTTGGCTTATTGTTATTTTTTTTTTAATTAGAAAGAAAGAAATACTGTATACTAAATTACACAAACAAATAAAAAAAAAATTTGATACATTTGAAAAATGAAAAAAAGAATTCCAACAATTGGCAAACCCATTCAGCAGTTCAAATAATAAGGCGCTTATGAACGTCAATACTACCACCGGTTCGGAAATCAACCCAGTCATCAAGAAGAACCAGCAAGAAACTCGATCGGGTACATCTTTTTAACATATATATATTTCGAATACATTATACCTTACACTCGTTTTTAGGGGATGCACAGAAAGGAGTCAGTTCCAGACATCACCATCTTTCACGTATTGATCCACTTTATAATAGCCTTTTGACATTAAAATTCGCTTGACGTGACGCTGAAATTTACAGTCCGGCAGATCGGTAATATGTTTTGGTACTTTATTGTAAAACCTAACACTATTATCTAAGAAACTATTACTGGTTTTGCTAAGTCTGAAACATGGGACGACCAGTTCGTTACAGTTTCTAGTATTTAGATCATGCCGGCTTTACAAAATGCAGGTTTTCAAAGTTTTTACGGACATACATTAAATTATCAAGAATGTATTGGGAGGGCAGAGTTAGGATACCGACTTCCCGGAACTTCGTTTCTAACGATTGATATGTGCAGTACAGCAGTCCTGACATAAATATATGAATGTACGAAATAGCGTGCGGCCTCTAATACTGGATATGTACTGGTTGTGTCTGAAAAGTGCCATTCCCTGTTAAGTATTGGCGTTAAACTAATAAAACCAAAGACTACTTCGCCGAAAATAAACAGTTCATAGCTACTATAAAATTAGATATATAACTATATAGCAGTCTCAGGCTAATAACACGTTTTCCCCTCATAAAATCCTAAGCTTGTTAACGTCTGTATTGCACTCGTTTTCCGAGCTGAAAAAAGAAAACATCTCATCGTCTCTGAAAACATAATTACACTACCCAATTTACAAGCTCCGGGTCACGGCCCAAGAGATGTAGGTAAGTGGACGATGTTAATTCTTTTTGCTTAGACATGAATAGGCTTTTTTTCTCTCCTACATTACCTTAACTAATGGGGCTTGTTTCTTAATTAGTACATTCTATATTAATTTATTTATTTACACCCAAGTCTCAGGTACATATGAGATTGACTTTTATTATGATTCACGATAAAAAATAACAGAAATAACTAAAAGTCCAAAAGGTAATTAAAAGTGATAAAATTAAGGAAAAACACATCAATTAGTAATTTATAAAACGATATATATAAATCGGTTATAAAATTACATAGATCATTCGATCAGTTCACAAGTGTTCTAGAAATAAAATGTCAGGAGCTTCTGCTCGCGGCTTAGATAATATAAAAAAATGTTATCCATCTAAAACACTATTTTCTTGGAAGAAATATAGCTTGTCTTTTTGTGTACCCATGATAACGTGAATGTAAAATTTCATGATAATTGGTCAAGTAATTTTGGAGTGAAAACGTAACTTACAAACTGATTTTCGCTTTGGTTTATAATATTACTTTGTAGTATACATTAACAATAAATACTCTTTTGATGAAAACAGTAGTAGCAAACTAGTTTACACAACTACTCTGCACAGGAAAGATTTTAATTAAAAAAATAACAAAATGCCAACGTCACGAGGTGTTCCCAGGCGGTCACCCATTCAAGTAACGATCGCTTCCGACGTCGCTTAATTTCGGTGATCGGACTAGAACCGGTGATTTCAACACGTACCGACACAGTGTTTGCTTCCACCAATTTTCGTCGCACAAAAAGGTTGCCGGTCAGAATTTCAAAGACCTCTCTCAAACTCTCTCTCTAAACTAACAATAATTAATAAATTAACAATAATTAAACTAAAAATAATTACTCTATTAATGAAAACAGTGATAATTAGTTTGAGTCTCAATTTACAATAATCTATTAAATGAAAGCCGTGGTAGTAAATTAGAGTCTAAATTTACAATAAATACTCTATTAATGAAAACAGTAGTAGTAAATTAGAGTCTAAATTTACAATAAATACTCTATTAATGAAAACCGTGGTAGTAAATTAGAGTCTAAATTTACAATAAATACTCTATTAATGAAAACCGTGGTAGTAAATTAGAGTCTAAATTTACAATAAATAATCTATTAATGAAAACAGTGGTAGTAAATTAGAGTCTAAATTTACAATAAATACTCTATTAATGAAAACCGTGGTAGTAAATTAGTCTAAATTAGTCTTAGAATGAGTAGAGTTAAAAAAGTTTAAATTATTATAAAAAACAAATGCTCTCATAATGAAAACGGTTCTAGTAAACTAATCTACTAATACAGTTTTCATTAATAGAGTATTTATTGTTAATTTACATTTATCTAAATAAATCCGGCTTTATTTTTAATTCAACAAACCTTTACTTAACATCTGTAATTCTGTTTAGTCTTTTCACAAAAATTCTGCTATTCAAGAAAGCCTACGACATACATATTAAATGTATTAAAATAAAGATAAAGCTGAGAAGCCGTCATGCTAATTTGTGTCATGTTACAGGGAAAAAGGGCCACGTTATAAAAATACGAACCGTTTCATCCTACGAACTGAGAGGGCCTATTAAAAGTTGGGAGGTTAATGTTGTGCTGGAATGGTGCAATTATCTTGAACGGAACGAAGATACTTTTTGTAAGATGTTACTTGCGGTTTTGTTTTGCTTTTTTACTCAACACTAGGGAATCAAAAATGTCTATATTTCAATCAAAAACTTTAGAAAATCCAAGTTTCTGTGAGATCAAGAGTTATTATAAAATATGACAGACATAGAACAACGGTTTCTAAGATATTTTTTTACAAGGCCTTATCTGCGTATTTGCCAGCGTCAATGCTTGTTTATGATAGTCGCAATAATTTTTTTTCTTAGTCTTTGGCCCTTTGGAAAATTCCACAATTCTGCCAGTGTCATGTAGATAATAATTTAATAATACATTTAGAATTTTTTGACAGGATCTTAGTTTATCATGTAATGGATTTTACATTTGATTCATAATCTTGTTAAGTGCGGTAAAGCTGTTAAGGCCTTGCCAGGCCAATAGCGTAGTCAGTTTGAAAAAAAAATCATAACCTTGTGTTATTTAACTCTATATTTTATGATAGTGGTAGTTTACGGAATTTAATTCGGTTAATGTACATAAGGGAAGGGGGTAGAAAATAATGCCACGGAGCATGAATTCTGAGATGCCACAAAAACCCCATGGAAAGTTCTTACAAGGGGGGGCACCATTTTATTAGATTAACAACAATTAAAGAATAACACTACAACAATTTGTTGGCAAAAAAATTTACCTTATCACACAACTTCAACAAGAACTGTCTTATTACGTACTAAAATTTCTTAAAATTACCTTTAAAATAGTGACTAGAGCGCTAATAAAAAAGTAATCGAGAGAACAGATTATATCGGAATAATAGGGAAGTATATCTATACTAATATTATAAAGAGGTAATGTTTGTGACGTTGTGAGTTTGTGACGTTGTGGCGTTGTAAGGGATAATCTCAGGAACTACTGGTCCGATTTGAATAATTCTTTCAGTGTTATATAGCTCATTCATCGACGATGGTTATAGGCTATATATCATCACGCTAAGGCCAATAGGAGCGGATCACAGATGAAAAATGTTTCAAAATCGAGATGTTTTTTTTTTGAGAGCTTCTGCTGTGTGTCAGCATTAGCCCAGAGTAGTAGCTATTACTACGCGGACGAAGTCGCGGGCAGGGGCTATAATCTATATACTAATATTATACATAGGTAAAGTTTGTGAGTTTGTGACGTTGTAGGGGGTAATCTCAGGAACTACTAAACCGATTTTGAAAATTCTTTTACCAATATAAAGCCACGTTATTTATGAGTGTCATATCATCACGCTAAGACTAATAGGAGCGGAACAACAATGAAAAATGTTTTAAAATCGGGGTATTTTTTTCTTTTGAGAGCTTCCGCTGCGTCTTAGCCCAAAATAACTATTACACGCGTGCGATGTCACGAGCAGAAGCTATTAACTAATTATATTATCTATAATCTATACTAATATTATAAAGAGGTAAAGTTTGTGAGGTTGTAGGGGGTAATATCTGGGGAGTCGGAGAAAAATGGTCGAACGAAAACGTTTCTAACGAACGCTGCCTTAATTATGAGATATATATGATTGAGTTCTAGAGAAAAGTTGTAGCTTGATAATGCATATTACCGCCCAACGAAGTGGGCACGGGTCGGCTAGTAGATAATAAAATTGTAAATCTATGAAAAATAAAACCACTGTATAAATGAGCAACTAAGGCAATTTGATTTAATAATAACTTAACACTCACCGTAATATTTATCAATTTATAGTCAACAAAATATCCAACGTAACTTACCTACTAAAAACATAAAATTAATTGAACAATGATCATAGAAAATTATTTTGATTTATGGAGGTGGTATTGCGGGAATCGATTGCGCATTCGGTAAGGAGTTAAATATAATACTCATAATACATGACGTGTTAATGAAATATTAAAGTTATAAACCTCAATATTTTTAACATGTATACTTTTTACTTATGTACTTCTTTAAACAACCATCTAACCAACCGACCGGCTAATCTAAAAGAACTGCAATCCTGAGACCATACAAGCATTGAGGACTTGATTGCAATGCCTTATATGTCACTTAGCACATCCCTCACACATAATAGAATAAATAAAATTAAAAAAACCTACTAGTTAATTAAAATATCAATTAAAGAAGTGTATTCGATAAACATGCCCACAAAAATTATATTTTGACGGCTTCAATAGTTATTATCAACATATATCTATGTTTGTGGATAAAACTTATCAATTTTATCGATTATAGAGCTGTTTTTCTTATTAAAATGACACAAATTCAACTTCTCAAAAAAATTATACAATTAAGAATTACATACCAACAATAATTAGTTATCTATTATTAAAGTGACATATATAAACCAATTAAATATGACCTTCTTGTTATATGAAACTCCATACATCAAAGAGATTAAGCTATACTTAATTGCATATCAGTGTACTCAACCGTACTTAATTGAAGCGATTATACCATTTGTAATTTTATAGATTTCTATCCAGATATTCCATAAATATATACAATTCAATAAATACGTAAACAATAACATTTTTAAGTAAAATCGTCGTGAACGCCAAAGGAAAACATATTTTTTGTTATTGTCATGGAAGAGCAAAGTTTATTGACCTTATATTGCCGCCTCTATAAATATTGCTCTGCGTAAATTATTAAAATTTCACTACATTCAACAATGACGTAATACACACCGTGGAGTTGAGCGTTTAAAATGTCGGCAAGAGATGGCGCCACAAGTATATTAGCTTGCGCCATTGTTAAATTTATTATAAATGACTTGATACATCGTTAAACGATTATCATACCACATCGTTTGGTCAAGAATATTGACCCACTTCCCTCACAACATCAGGAATTTTTGTAAGTGACTGTAAGCAATTGGCTTGCAAGACTTTTTAAAACAGTTAGTTATTAAAAAAAAGGATTAGTAATATAAATTCGTACCTCAAACAGTTTTTACTCTTACTTAAGGAATACAACTGTTTTAACTTCACGAGAAAATTAAAGTTTTCTTGTGAATTAACAATTAATCAAAACAAATTGTCCTTCAATTTTTAATCATTATTTTATGAAAATCTAATTATTTTATCGAAGTGGATTGCACATAAGGGTATATTTTAATACTCTCTTATAACATAATATTATATTCGTTCGCCAAATTTGCAAAATCCTGAGAAATCCATAGTTCTATATTTCACTTCCCACAAGGACATTTGTAAGGTTCAAGTTTCCTCACGATGTCTTCCTTCACCGTCAGTCGATAGTGTTATCAATTAGAATGAATAAATGTACGAGAATTTCGAAAAATTAGTTGATATTTGGGTTCGGACATCGGGTTAATATTCCACCGGGCAAACCGCTCGACCATCACAAGTCTAGCAATTCTAATAAACAATTATAAAGGAAACTCTATAATAGTTGTAAAAAAATATTTATGCCATTTGTCACATCTTTAAAACAAAATAGCTTTAATTTAAAATGAACAAATATATTTTATACCCAGCCCTATTTATTTAAATAAAAAAATACGAAATTCCGTTATTGAAGATCGTTTTTTTATTTGTATGTATTTAATTCATATGAGTGAATCAAGACAAACTTCCAAAGTCAAACCATCGCTGTGTTACTTCACGGCAGAGGTAATCCACGTCAACGAGATAAAGAAAACATCCTGATAAATATTATTGAATACATTAGTAAAAATATCCTTCTTAGTTAAAGGTTAACAAAAAAAAAACAACGATTTATAACTAACACTCCGCATGCATTTAAAACGTGTTAACAACTTAAAACTACAAATATCGCCAAGAGATGGCGCCACCAGTCGAATAAATCGCGCTATGGTTAGGCCATTCTCAAAGTAAGTGGTATAGCCGGTTACGAGTTTTGAGCATAGGTCTATGGTGACCTACTTACCATCAGGAATTTTTTGAAGAACCTAGCATAACTAGTGCTTAAGGTCTTATAAACTGTTGTATGTATTAATGTTATTAAAACACAAATTCGATATGCCCGATTTGTGACGACTCATTTCAAAACACGAATGTTGTGAATTTTTGACAGCGTTTTTAATCAAACCTGGTATACTCTGCGTTCCGGTTGCATTAATTATGAAATTATCGTTAAGATATTTCTTTTTTTATATGGTATGGTTTATTTAATAATTAATTAATTATTCCAAGACCTTTGTAAACAATATTTATTAGTTCAATAATGAGGTAATATATTGAATTCTGACGACCAAATGATTTAAGATTTTGAGCGTTTAACATTTTTGATTCGCTTTAGAATGTAGAAGCGGTCGTTGTGATTTGAATATATAAGTTATATTAATTAGCCATTTAATTTTTTTATAACTTCAAATAAACAATTGTATCGTTACATTTCAAAATAAACAAAATCCAATTTTAATTTTTTATATGACATGATTGATTCTTTTAAGATTTCCAATTTTTATACACCGACAACGAAATTCAAATTTCGCCGTTCATATAAGGTTTTTCTTTATGATCTTCATACTTTACATGTATGGAATTTCAATATCTTGAAAAATATAAGGAACGTCTGAAATTGGATTTAACTTGTCATTACATAGTATAAAACAAAGTCCCTTACCGCGTCTGTCTGTCTGTCTGTTCGCGATAAACTCAAAAACTACTGAACGGATCTTTATGCGGTTTTCACCAGTGGATAAAGTGATTCACGAGGAACGTTTTGGTATATAATTTGTCAAGGATTTATTTTTAATCACAGCGGGACAACGTATGCCGTGCCCGCTAGTAGTCTTATAATTAGAATATTATAAACGAGAAAGTACATTTTTAAAGTTACGTTCTTTCCGATTCAATGTTTGTACAATTTTTACACAGAATATTGGTATATGCCACAAAATATACTAGACATATTTATACTAGACATAATTTGTCCCGGATTTTTTTATAATCAGTGCAGGACAACGTCTGCCGGGCCTGCTAGTTTAAAATATAACGACTCAATTGTCCAAATCATGATGTTGGTTTATATTTAATTACACGAAAAATATTAAAGTATTACAGAATATTAAGTAAAGTAGGTATAAACTTAATTCATTTTTAACCTCATAACTTGTTTCTTATATTACTTTATGTTATAAAAAATACGATTAAACCAGCCCAGAGAATGTATTCTATGATTTAAAAAAAAAAGTCGATTAAAGTGTTTTTATATTATGCACAGATAAAGAAAATAATACATAGATTATAGTTTTGCTAAAAAAAATGTTTGACTACATTTTAAAAGTTATCTTCTGATTGATCAGAGTATATATAATATTATTCTATACGTATGTATGTGACTGCACTCTTAAACGATTGGACTGATTTTGATGACATTTTTTGTGTGCTACGAGTGGGTCCCTGTATGGTTTAGATTCATAGATGGAAAAGTAGGTGGCGCTGCGATCGGATTCGAAGATTTGTGTTTTATTCTCAGTGCAGAACAACGTCTGCCGAACCTACCAGTATACATACATATACCTAGAATAGGCCCAGATAAAATAGTACAGTACCGTTTCCTACTGTATTTGTTTTTGTCTGTAAAACGTTTTACGGACGATAACTTTACGTGACAACGTCATAAGAAAACATTCATGAAGAATTGCATACTTTTATAAATTGAATTATTCTACATATTGATAAATGCGTCACAAGCCGAACACTTAGGCCGATCGCCTCTCTATCGCTTGTTCCGCGCTCTCGCTTGCACGCTTGGCTCAACCGGAACGTAATAATGAGTCATGCTTTTTCGTATGGGGAACAGTTTTACCATCGAGGAGTCGAAGCCTTCTTTATAAGTCTCAATTCCTTTTGCATTACGATGTTTACATCTATATTTGTATACCCTTGTAGGGGCAATAAATTTGAAATTAAAAAAAAAATTATGATCGACTTTTGACCACTACACGAACTCTATTTTTAATAAAATTCTAAAATATTTCTAAAGCCATGAATGAAAAAAGGACGTACACTTGCACACACACAAGCAAGTATGTATAAAATTTCGCGACGTCATATATCATTGATGGCGGACCTACGACCCGCGTGTTGACCAATGACCCCTGCTTTTAATTACCCAGTGGATGATTGCTGTGATCTCATTTTTTAACATAAAAGAGAGAACACGCATTCAACGTTATTAATACAATATAGTACGTATATACATCTAATGCCGAATAAAAAAAGGATTTATAAAATTGACATCGATCTTTACTTTTTGCTATTGCAAAAGTAAGAGTGGTAAAGCAAACGCAAACGTGATGTCACTGCTTTAATAACTCACGAGTTAAAAGAATGAAGAACAAAATTTGAACGACCTCTCAAAAAAAGTTCACTATCCCTACTATATTTTTTTTACTAGACAACTTTAGACGTACCTTGAAAACATATATACGTGGGAGTTTCAAAGTTGCATCAATCATCGACAAAATCACCGAAAACGGCCTCAGATGGCTATGTAAAAAAGATGTAATAGGGTCCAAGTAGCTTTGAAAAGAAAGAGGCACAGACCGCCCACCTTCAAGTATGATCAAGTAGTGAGAAACACTTCAAGCAAGCCCAATTACATAAATCGACAACCCAAGAGAAATTTGCTTGGCGCAAAAATGCGACGAGACTGGACCTCAAGTAACGGGAAAAGAGAAGGACAAAGAAAAAGAAACATAAAAATTTTAGATAAACAAATCTTTCAGTGTCATTTGAATTTATTAAAACACACCTTACGTCAAACAACTACACAAGGAAACAATTATTTGCGTGTTTAGAACACAATGACTACGCAATATATGTCGACTAATTAGTGATCTCGGTCGGTCTGTCCGCCGACTATCCCGTTTGTTACTGCTAATTGCCTCGAAGTTTATGGCTGTTTGATTACATTTAATCTCGAAATCGCTAAGCTCGCGTTGACCTGATTACACATGTTTTTTTAACCGCTGTCGTAGTAAACGCTTTTGCCAATGTCAGTAACTTTAAAGAAGATAACAGTGTGTTGTATATTTTTGAATCTATTCTTACAGAATAAGATTTTATAAGAGTCAAGAGATAAGTCAAACAATATCTAGCGTCTGAGGTCAGAGGCTTCTAAACTTTTAACAATAATTTATACTCAGTAATTCGATATACAAATAGCCATACAGCAGCCAGTACCTTATTCTCCTCTATTCTGTACCTCATCTATACTTATAACATTATATAGCTGGAGGGTTTGTTTGTTTGTTTGGTGGAACGCTCTACTGTCAGGAACTACTGGTCCGATTTGAAATCTTCTTTCAGACAAAGTAATAAAGCTATCTAAAGCTCTTTTATCGAGGAAGGCTACAGGCTATATATCATCACACCAAGACTAATAGGAGCGGAGCACCAATGAAATGTTTCAAAATCGGGGTTGTTTTTGATTTTGAGAGTTCGGCTGCGTGGTTAGCCCAAAGTAACTATTCCACTACTTTTTGCTATTTATTTATTTTATACTATTTATATAAATTTTTTTAATATTTTACAATTATATATTCACGGTGTCAACAGCCGACATGTACAGACAACCGTCATTGGTGGATCCAAGTATCAACCGACGATACGTGTAATGACTTTTTGTAGTATCAGCTTTTATTATTTTGCTAATTCCACGACAAGTTTCAAATTGTTTTTAAGTAAAGGTCGCGCAAATAAAATCGATCTTTTTCTGTTTGCAATGAAACCTGGCCTAGGCCAATCAATTCCAGACAGAAGTGCAAAGTAACATCCACTCTAATATTTAATGATGGATCTCCGCAAAGCAACGCCTTCATCAATAAAAAATCGGGTAAACAGAGGAGAAAACGCTATTGAACTGATTTATCTTAACTTATTTATATAATTTAACTTAATAATGTGATGGAACGCACACTTGCATATCTATAGAGTGCATGCTATGGGCATGTAGGTGTTACGGTCACTCATCACTTTTCTGTTCCACAATAGTGTTCTACAGTCAGTCCGATTGTAGACGTGTATGCAAACGTATGTACATTATAAGTAAATCTATGTATATAGCCAAATAGTTTAAGTAATTAAGAGATCAATGTAACGTGTAATGGGTTGAATAATACTTACAAACATTAAAATCAAATGAACTAATGATTTTTATTTATTCACTCAACCGAGCTCACTAATTATATTATAACTAAATTGCTGTAGATACGCAACGTGCGCTTCGACAGCGCCTTGTTAAAACTTGGCTAGCTAGCAAACGTGATCTAGCCAGTCAATCCGCCCGTATCTAAGGAACAGGAATATGCCATGTTACTTCCACATTTTATCTAAGATAGTGAGGAATTACAATATTAATTTACGCATGTGTGCGTTACCGTGCTATTTGTTTTGTTAAAATATCACGTAGGTAACGTATCTACATCTTTTTAGTTATAATATCGCTGGGGTTCACACATAAATCACACCTAAATAATGTAATCAATTTCAACATCCTATGTGATTTTTCCACGTTTCGTACTTTAGGAATCATTGTCTTAGATTATAAAATATTCCTTTGTTTGCTTCAGAACGCAACAAACAATGTCGTCTCACCCTCGACTACAAATCAAAAGCGGCTTACGTACAATAGGTGACTAAAGTTCATGTTATGTGAACGTTGAAGTTTGTACACAGTTTCTCAAAAATTGAATCCTCTTTATTAGTGAATAAATTATTTAATTGATTTTTATAAAATGTTATAGACGTGACTTTTATGTCAATCCTCAGTTAATAGAATTTAAAATTGCTATCAATAATTTTAGAGATCTTAAATATCATGTTCCACTAGCTGCACTTGTTAGCTAGCCCATTCGCTAGGCTTAGCTATTGTACCACATTGTCACTCAATAAAGCGAGGTTGTTGGTCAAAGCTATAAACAATCAAAAAAGCAATTAAAATATTAGTTACCTTTAAATTAAATTACTGCAAACTATCTTATACCCGCGTCTTTGTGTATTATTTTAACAATATATTTAATGTGCAGAGGAAATAATAAAAACACCACACCACTTCCCAAACATCTCCATGGCCACAGGTAGTGCTTATAATTATAGTTTCTCCAGACTTTGATAACCGTATATTAAATAGAGTTACCGTGATAATATTTTTTTTATTGAAATAAGGACCAAATGGCTAAAAATAAAACTAAAAGAAAGGTCGAAATCTATCCTGTATTTTTGAGTGATACGTTTTTAATAGTAGACCTCTGTTACTTTAGTACTGTCAACATAGTACACTGCATACATACACTACTACACATGGTATTGTTATATGAATCTATTACGTATAACACTATTTATGTATTGTGAAATTCCAACCATTATTGTAAACAAGTATGTGCGTAGAATATGAAGCAAGGTTCACGTATACTGCATAACATGTTCATTATCCTTCCTATTCACAGTTGAAACGGGGAGGTTCACCTGTAGGGCTATGTTGTCAGACATACAAGATTTATAATAAGAAGAATAAAACTTAATCCTTTTGTAAGGTAATGAGCGTTCTAATACTTATGAATAACTTTTTTAAATGCGCCAAATGGAATGTGTCTGCACTTTTTACATTTTTGTGAAAAAAATTGTTGCAGGTATCTTGGAATAAGTCATAAAATACATTTCGATCATTATAGGAATGTCTGTATGTCTGTTTGTTTGAACGCGCATCACTAAAAGTACTGCGTGTTCACGATAAAATCTCACAAAGAAAATAAAGCATAAACATACTGTAATTTTAATGACGATGCGACTTAAGTACGAGAGAAAAGTAGGTAAGTAAATGGACTTAATACATTCAGATGATTTTATTAATAACTGTTTATATTAATAAGGTTACACGCGGGCGTAGTCTCGGGCACAGCTAGTAAATAATAAATATAAATAATATAAAATAAAAGTCACTATCCATCGTTGTTCCCTCAGTTCTTGTAAATAACGCAACGGATTTGGATACTGTTTCCACCATCATTTAGAAAAATATTTATTATTATCATACTCATCAAAAAATCAATGCAACGGCGATGGAATACACTCAAATGGATTCTAAATTCCATTTGAAAAATATCATTGAAGTCTCAACGGTTACTTCTTGGGACCGGTGATAAATCACACCCGAAACACCGAACAAGTGGCTCCGGATTGAATACATTTTAAATCATCCGTGTTCACATCAAAGCTGTGACGTCTATACGGCGTGGGGACGTGAAAGAAGCGAGTTCATTATAATTTCTTTTCAACTGGTACACCTGAGATTTAGGCGACATGTGATAGCAATATTGAGTTTTAAGTGGTGAGAGATAGGAACGGTTTTACTATAGCCTTAAATCACCCTTGGTGGTTAATGATAAAGCCGGGATTTCAGTGACAACGTACGGAATACATAATAAGTAACTATGATGTTGCGAACGGTATTGATTTGCTATAACTGGTTATTATTAATGAAGTTATTATAAGTATTATAGGATACTTTCTATATTCGTATTTAACTAGCTGACCCGGCCACGCGTTGCTGTGGCTCAGTTATTGAGAAAGAAATTCAAAATTAAAACGTGACGCCATCTATGAGATATCTATGACACTCGGTCCAACAGTTTTCTGTCAACAAACTAATTTAAAGCGCCATCTGTTCGAGACTGATAAAAATTACAATTAATAACAATAATCAATATTGACAATCATTTATTTTGTAATTAAAAAATATTGAGGCCACTAAAATATAAATTATCCTGTCTCTCAAATTGAGCCAAGTTATAAATGCCAAGTTTGATGAAGATCGGTTGAGTAGTTCGGAGTTTATCGTGGACAAACATTAAGACACTGGATTTTTTGATTGTTTGCTATTTCCTTGAATATATATTAGTATTTGAGCCGTTGTTTTAGCGTTATATAGGTTATTTAATGCGAAAAATTATACGATACCTAAAATCACGCTATGACACTTGTGAGCAGAGGAATTACTATACAAAATTAAAGTAAGAAAGTACAGTCAACGAAATATAACAGTGCGGGAGAGTCATGTGGTGCGGCATGGGTCAGGGACCTGAACGGCCGTTCAACAAAAACCGAGCATTGCTGAGAAGGGCCGAACTGTGAATGTATACGTCGGCGAAATGTCGCGCGATTCAGTCGCATCGTAACGGTTGTCAACAATTGGCGAACTTTTTAAGGTTTTTTTAAGCATTACAGTGATTTAGTATGTTAAAGTTTAATCCTAGTATATAATTTTATACATAAACATACAAACATAATTTGTATGGACTTTATTATAAGGAATAAATAAAACTCAAATGACATAACCCAAGTAATACCGATAAACATATGATAAAATATAAATCAAAAAACAATTTCGAGACAGTGCGTAGTAAATCAAAATTAAATAGTAATTAATAAACAGTACGCTAGGTGGCGCGGCGGTGCGGGAGGCGGAATAATAAATTTTAATTATGATGAATGTTGTTAAGAGGCCGTGGCTCTTGAATTCTAAAGGGGTTTTTCGCCCAAAAGTGTTACTCGGAGTAATTAACGTCTCGAGAGGCCATCGACCTGCGGATCTTAAGTTACGCGTTAGGTGATAGTCACAAACGAAGTTAAATGTCGAAAAAATTGCCACTGAAAATATCTATTGCATGCATAATACGTTTTTTTAATTATTAATTTATTATTATCTAAGGATTTTAATGCCAAATATAAATTAGCGCGCTTGAGAAGTATAATCGACTCGTATGGCGTGACGACAAACAGCATGACGCTCTGTTACGCCGTTACGACTTCATTGGGTGTGTGCATGTGTATACTATTCATAATACTGTTTTTATCCGACAATACTATACTTGATACACGTTTATAATTACAATTTCCAATATTAATTTATTACATCTACCAGAGTTCTGTTTTTAGAACATGATGTGTTAAAGGATTTTTTTATTTAATTTTATTCTTTTAAATGAGTTAAGACAATAATAAAATAAAACTAACGACTTACACCAACGAGTGGCGTATTGCTTCAAA
Source organism: Antheraea yamamai (assembly GCA_036509395.1). NCBI lineage: Eukaryota > Metazoa > Arthropoda > Insecta > Lepidoptera > Saturniidae > Antheraea > Antheraea yamamai. The sequence goes on from AP028446.1 coordinate 3,686,619, forward strand.
AATTGGGCGTAATTTTCGGTTTAAACATTCTTACAATCGAAGATACTGTCCATATGTGTTTATTTGTGGATTGTTATATTACAAACCATGTTCAAATCTTTCAGTCATAGTAACGGATCGTGTTGTTATTGTTCCGCAACTGAATGAAATATGAATGAATGAATACAATTAATACAATGGCAATGATATACTGAAGAATATCATTGAAGTAAGTCACTCTTATGGAATTTTCGCCATGTGATAGTCGCGATCTTTGTTAAAATAAATAAAACCAGGTTTGTCATATCAAAAGTGAACGTCCGTTAAAACGTTTCGCGTAAATCTCGGAAGGTTCAAAGAGCTCTCTCATCGCGTTTGATAAATCAGGTAATTCGGTTTTATTATAATTTAGCTTTTCACGAAACTCTTCGAATTTTCTTTGGACCTTCACGAGTGCCATTAAAGTCTCGCTTTCTAATATAATTCCAGTTATGAATCTTCAAGCGATCGTACTTCAATATACACTTTGTACTTTATAACTTTGATAGATTGTATTAGTTAGCACCTAATAGTCTATCTGCTTAATATGTTTAATTCCACTTTTTTAGGTGGTAGAACCACGCTGAAGTTATTACTAGTTTCAGCATGAATGGGTCGGCTCCCCCGGGGTACTACCACCCTCTCACAGAACACCGACGTGAAGTAACAGTACTTGCATTGTTGCGTTTCGTTCGGTCAGTGAGAGCGCTGGAGAAAGGAGAAACCACTTTTTTGTACTTATTTCGGCCATTATTCTTCGACCTTTTCTCTTGCCTGCTGATTGTCTAGATTATCTGACCGCTCTTTTACAATACAGCCTATATAGCACAGTCTTCGATATGTGTAGATCACTGATAAGCTATGTCTTCTCGTCAGTCGTAATATTTACGATAGAAATGTTGGTGCGAAAAGCAGTCCATGGAGTCCGAAGCATTTGGTTACGATACCACATTTTATAGGCATCGATCCTCTGCTTATCTGCAGCCTCGATGTCCAGGATATGATCTGTATGAGAATAAGAAGATCAAAGTACTAGCCAATTAGATTTCAGACTTTACCAAGTTGTTGCGGTCTTTCCAAATGTTGGCTGTCGTGACCCCATATGTTTAGTAGTGACAAAATTATGCTATCTCCTTTACCTATTACAGCTAAATGTTACTTGTGCTATCTAGTTTCAAATCAGGGTTTAGTTGACTGATGACGTGCACTACACCATTTCACGCGGTTTGATAAATTTAAGCCTACGTTTAAAATCCAGGAGCTGTATTGGAAGTCGTAACTTGAACATTATTAAATTTAGTTTATCTCTTTTATCTTTTATTGATCTGTGATTTTAAATCTTTAGTATACTAGTTGTAGCTTCGCACGCGTTTATAATTAATATTTGTTGATTAAAAATAGTAATATATTATTATGGAACAAAACCAATCTGCCGTTCAAAGAGAGAGGGGCACATCTGCCGTTTTTTGGTATATTTACTTGTATACACATTAGAATTTAGAAAAAAAATTGTTTAATAGCATTTTTTATTTGACTATAAGCTTCTGCCTGGAATTATATTTCATCTAGAAACGAATTAGTAATACGTCACTAACGTTGCAAGCAACAGATTTATCGACTTTTCTCCGGCAGTGGTGTTTGTTCCTTAATATCATGTGTTCATTTAAATAAATTAAAATCTGTCAACCAATGTTCAGCTCCTGTACTAGGATTAAACGAAGGGAAACCAGTGAGCTACGAAGCACCCGAATGTTCATTTATCCGAAAGTGATAAATAGACGTGTATGAATTTCGTGGCGGCGGCGGCGTGCGGTGGGGTGTGTACCACCCCCATGCCTCTACCACCCCAGCGCGGTGCCGGTGGGTTAATGAATATATTATGAGCAAATCTTTACCTGTCTCTTTTAAAGGATCGCATACAATAATATTTCTTATATTATACGTTACAGCTAATACGTATTTTATAAGTTTTATGTTTTCTTTTGTGTAATGTGAAGAACAAATATTATAAAAAAAAGTCGAGGCAGTCATAAGGACTGCCGACAGAAGTAAAAACTCAAAACAATGAAATAATATGTATTCTCTTTTGAATTTTCATATTAATGAATAGTGTGAATGACAATATTTAAATTTCGGAATTTGTTTATTGAAATTATTAACATTAGTGTAGTTTTCATATCTATTGCCACTAGGAGCAATAATTTTAAACGCTTTTATAAAGTCCATTAATCAATCCAACGTACGATGAGCTGCAAAATATCAATATTACATACACACAGGCCCCTATACTACGCGTCGCTAGTCTGACGCAAGCCGCGCAATCGCAATACGGCCGATTATGCTTACGTAGCATGTCATGACGGGAAATTATACATTCATCTCCTGCCAAATCTACCGCTCAACGCTCCTAAAGAAGTTTTCATATTCAAAAATTGATATTACGTTAGTTATTAAAACTACTTGAACAGTCTGACCGGCGGTAAATCAATACGGTGGCCGTAAGTATAAAGTCCGCTGACTCTTACAGGTTGGCAGTATGAATAAGTAGTATATATATATAAGTAATGTAAAATGTAATTGTAATAATGTGTAAATGTTAGAATTAATATTACGTTAGTTATTAAAACTACTTGAACAGTCTGACCGGCGGTAAATCAATACGGTGGCCGTAAGTATAAAGTCCGCTGACTCTTACAGGTTGGCAGTATGAATAAGTAGAATATATATATAAGTAATGTAAAATGTAATTGTAATAATGTGTAAATGTTAAAATTGATTTTACGTTATTTATTAAAACTACTTCGACAGTCTGACCGGCGGTAAATCAATACGGTGGTCGCAAGTATAAAATCCGATGTGTGCTAACTCTTACAGGTTGGCAATATGTATAAGTAGTATATATAAGTAATATAAAAAGTAATTGTAATAGTGTGTAAATGTTTAAATTGATTTTTCGTTAGTTATTAAAACTACTTGAACAGTCTGACCGGCGGTAAATCAATACGGTGGCCGTAAGTATAAAGTCCGCTGACTCTTCCAGGTTGGCAATATGCATAAGTAGTATATATAAGTAATATAACATGTAATTGTAATAATGTGTAAATGTTACTACTTACCATTTTATGCGTCCATTGTCACGGATGTATGATATATTATATAATATTTTCACATGATCAATGAAGAAAAATAATACTTTACCTTTTATATTGAATAACCTATAAAAACTGAAAAAAGTACACATCTCATCTACATATGATCGATCGCAATAATATCTTGGCATGGAAAAGACACTTAAAAGTTAACTTTCTAGCAGTACACGATTTAAGCCACTGACGACAGTATAAGAAAAAAAATTGAAAAAAGAAAAAAGGCAAAGGAAACACTTAAATAATTGAATATAAACTTTACGAGGGCGTAAAATACGCCAAAAATACGTCTAGAAAGCGGCAGGTGGGATAATGAATATATTATGAGTAAATCTTTACTTGATTTCCGTATATAAAACACAATGTGTACTAAATAGGGGTGTTTTAATTAAGATGAGGTAACACACTTTAACGCTTTTGTTTTTTATTTTTATTTTACGCCTATTATACTTTGATGTGTAGTGTGTGGTATTATATGTTACTTGTTCATACTGTAAATCAACAATTTCAAAATATATTGAATAGCTTTTAAATATGAAAAAGTAATTTTTTGTTTAATTTTTTTTTCTAAATATTACAGAGCGTTAAATATGGACGGTTTTTATATAGTACTAGCTGACCCGGCAAACGATTTCCTGATTAAATTACTAAAATGGCTATTAAAAAATAAGGGTTGATCGTAGAAGGGTGAAAATTGAGGATTGTATGTATTTTTGTATGTTGTATTATAAAAAAATAGAAATTAAAAATTTTGTCTAAAAAATAAAAAAAAAATTTAGGGGTGGACTACCCCTAACATTTAGGGGGATGAAAAATAGATGTTGGCCGATTCTCATAGATACCGGATAAGCACAAAAAATTTCATCAAAATCGGTCAAGCCGTTTCGGAGGAGTATAGCAACGAAAACTGTGACACGAGAATTTTATATATTAAGAAGATTTGATTGGTGTCTCTCTATATATAATATTATATTTGAAAATATATGAATTTATGATTAAAAAAATAATTGTCACTATAATAAAGAAAAACAATTAACCGAAATATATAGTGAATATATATAGTATTCCCACAATTAAGACAAATGTGCCTATATAGACTTATAAATAAAAATATTCAACTTTTCTGAAATAAAAAAAATAGTTTTCATAGCGTTTTAATGCAAACAAAAAGTATTGTACAATTTTTTCTACTAGTCTTATGCTACTCCCATAACTGCGCTGCTCAACGAAGCTTCGGCTATTTGTCGCGCTAAAAATTAATCTCAATATTAATTACGATAAAGATACAGAAAAACGTTCGCACACCTTTGTCGTTACAATAATAACTCGAAATTATCGTTCACAAGTTACTTTAATGTGTGTAAAAACGCAGATCCAGTTATCGTTCAGCGTCTTTCTTGGGGTTTTTTTTTTTTTTTCTCCGCCCCCCCCAGGAGTATTTTTTTTTTTCTTTTGGGGGGGGGGCCCCCCCCCCCCCCCCTCCCCCTCCCCCCTCCCCTCCCCCCCCCCCCCTCTCCCCCCCCCCCCCCCGCAACGCACTTTTACTCCCCTCTTTTCTATTTGTCTTTGTAATGTGGTGTTCTCTTATATCAATTACCCCCCTCTTCTTTTTCCTCCTTTATATAAAAAAAAAAAAAAACTCAGCACAATCGGCACAATAGTTTGTAACGCATTACGATAATGTGTTCTCGCACCTGCATTTATTGAGGGAAAACTTCGTAGTAATACACATAACTATGGTAGTAGTAAAGTAGTAAAAACATAGTAGTATTAAAACATGTCTTTGTCAAATCTTATTGGTTTAGACTAGTGTATGTGTGCAAGTATGACTACACGATAGAAGTGACAACACGTGCACGATGACGACTGTATCCGAATATACAAGTTTCGCTGTCACCGACACGAGTATGACAATTCGCTTTCGTTCACTATTCAATGCGCTTATAGAAGTTTTCACTTCATATTTGTATATTGGATTTTGCACAGTATGATTTGTTAAAATGTATCAAGTTTTTTAGCAATAAAATAAACGTATATACACTTGAAAAACATTCCCTTCCATTTACAGAGAGTCACTGAAGAAATGCTTGAATTGAAATAAAGCCGTCATCTGTAATGTTCCGCTTACTCATAGTAGAATCGAGATCGATGGGATCTAGTAGGCTTAGTTAACAATACTGTGTTCTTGGGTATTACACTTGATTCTAAATTAAAATGATGTCCTCACGTAAAAAAATGGCGGGAAGATTAAGTTCTACTGCATTCGCAGTTCGAAAGATTCGCTAGCTATCAGTTATTGCCACTGCTAACCTAGCAGTCTACTTATCTTACTTCCACAGCTTAATGTCTTATGGTATTTTGTTATGGGGCCAGCAGCTGAGGTGGACAACATATTCCTATTACGGTAACGGGAAGTTCGAGCAATTTATAATATGGAGCCTCGCGAATCATCAAAGATTAAGTTTCAGGAATTCGGTATCTTAACTCTGCCCTCCTAATATATTCTTGATAATTTAAAATATGTCCGCAAAAACTTAGATATGCTGGGTTTAGTAAAAGACTAACATAATTTAAATACTAGAAACAGCAACAAATTGGTCATTCCATGCTTCAGGCTCACTAAGTCCAAAAATAGTTTTTTAGGTAATAGTGTTAGGTTTTATAACGAAGTCCCAAAACACATTACCGATATACCGGATAGTGAGTTCAAGAACCATGTCAAGCGGATTTTAATATCTAAAGGCAATAGGGTGGATCAATATGTGAACGATTGTGATGTCTGGAAATGACGCCCCTTTCTGTGCGTCCACTAATAACAAATGTAACTGTTTATGTTTTGTAAAAATGTATAACATGAAGAGATAAACCAGATCGAGTTTCTTGCCGGTTCTTCTCGATGACTGGTTTGTTTTCCGAACCGGTGGTAGCTTTGACGTTCATAAGCGCCTTCTCATTTAATTGAATAAAGGAGATTTTTATTTGATTTTGTAAGATTGAAGGTATTAATTGTTTAATATTCGATACAACTATGAACTTCTCCTTAACGCCGATCATAAAGAGAGTCGTTAGCCTATACAATTAAGCGTAAGTATTTTATTAACCTTTCGAAATTTCAATTCAACCGATTATCCATTGAATTATTGTCGTATATTGAAATCAGTAACCCTTTTCAGAGAAACCTGCAAATAATAAATTTACATTAAATTGAATGCCGTAATAACGTAGTAAAGGCTTCGAATTTGTATTAGCATTATGTTACAATGTCATTATAAGTTGTTTCTTTGCTACTCCAATTAAACTGCTTTTTGCAATATACATATTTGTGGTGTTGACTCTACCGCAGATGAACCTTGCACTGTTTTTACAGTTCTTGTACATAATATTCAATGACCAGTTATTGTCCACACCGATGAACTGAACAGTAATTGAAACCACATTCGGATGCTCATGGTGTTCACAACGAAAGTTATGAAGCAATTACGTTGTGTTAGTGACGGGCATATTATCGATACATTTTTATTTCCCTTTTAATAGGGCGAGATATTTTTTTCAACAATAGCTAGGCTAAATGATTTATCTACAAAGGTTGTCAAATACATGTTAGTCAATAAGTATTTCCAGAATCGATTTAAGTTTTAAATTGCGAGACTAATACGTAATGCTTTTGCTTCATAAATACTCGGCCCTTATCTAAAAAACAAATTATAACGATAGCTTCCTTTAATATTTACAATGATATTCACAGACCATCGCGACTACATCGCCGAAGTAAAAATCATCAGTTTGAGCTCAACAGAACTTAGTCATACTACCCGTTATAAATACTGATACCCGTCGAAAAATAAATAGCAATGACTCGTTGCAGTGTGTAGCTACTTCATTAAAATAGGCGCTTGTGTTCATAGTTTATTGTCTAAATGCGGCTTATCATTAGGGATAAATATAACCTATATAGTATCTAATCTCGAATTTTTGTCCCATTAAACCTGATTAAAAGGATCCTGCCTATATGATATAAAGCTATTTTTATATTGTATTGTTGCAGGAAAACCTGTATTTTTATGACTGCTGTGTTTCTTTATCTGGAACCATTGATATATAAAAACCCAATATGCACAGTCAACGTCTCAAACCCGCATGCATGCAATTAGTGCACAGTTGAGAATTCTGAGATCATTTCAAAGTCTCTCGTCACTAGCGTCTTGGGACTTTTTGTACGCTGCATTGTAAAAACAACTTTAAATAAATCGCGTAAGATTGAATTTGCAAAAATAGAAGTTTATAGTATAGCTTACTTAAGTATGAAGATGAATTTTTGGGGACGGTTTTGAGCGTTACTTTTATTTTGTTTTACTGTGCACCTTGGATTTTTATATATCAATGTCCAGAACATATTAAATCGATTTTTTTTTTAAATTACTCCTATAGTTAAGATACTTAGGAGCGTATACTTCTGCTTCTAATTTCTAAATAATAATCGATGAAATGTATGATATAGAAAAATATCTTACATTTGGTCCTAAAATAAAATAATAAGTTAATATTTACTTTCCTCTCTTCCTATTTTCAATCTTAACTATAAAAGAAGAGATTAAATAATTTTAAATAAGTCAATTATAATTCTCGTACACGGAGCCCTCATAAACTACTATGTAAGACTTTGTTTCACACGCCGCAATTTAATTCAAAAACAAGTGTAGTCCGTTTTATAATAAATTACTGTGTACAATAAATAGATATTTAACACCCAGAAACAAAACTGATGATTCGGTTCCTCATAGAAAAGTCATTAATGTACATTGTACAGAGATCGAATCCTTGACTTCTTTGTTTAATATTTATATTTGGGATTATTACCAATGCGCCTTTAATTGAAAAGAAAATCTTGTCACTACAGAAACCACGTATCCAGATTTCTCTTATAATGCAGCTGACTCAATGTGCAGATGTCCCAACTTAAATAAATTTTTAAGGTATTCAATATAAAATAGATATAAAAATGAAAAGGTGATAAGAACCTGTATATTTGAGATTGTATATTTTTATGTAATTTATCAAAAATAAAACGAAAAATAATTTTCGTAGAAAACTAAAAAAAATATATTCTAAGAGCGCCATCTACCGCATCGAACTATATCTAAGAAACAGCCAGGCGATTCCAGAAACAAAATGCACACCAGGGTTTTTAAATTTACAAAATATAGGACAATCGATAGAATTGTAAAAACAATGCCCGCACTAGTCGGTTATTATCCGTGCTAGTGGGTCGAACCGCGACACGTACGCCCCTTGTTACTGTTAGCCGGATTGCAAGCTAAATGTCGCTAATTGAACAATAGTCTTCATGTATCCAAAACCTAAACATATATAGTCGAATGCGGAACTCATTACACAATGATTACTAAACTAAATAGCAGTCCCGGCTTCGTACGGATCTAATAATGAAGAACAAACACAGCAACAAAAAAAGTCGAGGCAGTCATAACGACTGGCGACAGAACTGAAAACTTAAAACAATGGTATAACTGTGTTGTCTTTTGAATTTTCAAATTAATTGTAATGTGAATTATTTAATTTTCATAATTTGTAAATTTAAATTATTATCATTAGTCTCTCTTTCACATCTATTGGCACTCGGAATAAGAATTATATACCTTTTTATAGAGTTTATTAATTCATTAAACATATAATGGGCTGCACGATTTCAATACAAAATATCAATATTACATATACGCAGGCTCTTATACTACGTGTCGCTAGTCTGACGGAAGCCGCGCAAGCGCAATACAGTCGGTCACGTTTACTGGCATGTTATGTTGCGAAATTATAAATTTATTTCCTGACAAAAAAATACCGTTCAAAAACCGCTTTTCATTTCAAAGCCTTTCAGAGGTGATGCACTTGCATGTATACTCGGAAATTAGTTTTTATTGAAGTGAAACTTCTTTATCGGCGTTGGAAAAAATTTACCGTCACATTTTTCCGTTACGCGCCATCTTTTTTGTATTCATGTCTATGATAATAAAATCCTTTTGTTTAAACTTTATGTAATTTAACTTTATTTTTTAATATATTAATGAAATTGTTTGCCATAAAGAAAGAAAGGGTTTTTTAATTTTTTTTTTTTTTTTTTTTTTTTTTTTAATTTTTTTAACCAATTTCTGGAAAGTTGCGTATAGATCATTTTGCGAAAAATAAGGCCTTAAACAAGTTTCACTTCTTACGTGTGTACACTAGTACACGCACACATTTTTTTACATAGATACATTCGTAAAGTTTATGCAACGCACGCCTAAATAGCCCCCAGTTGGCAGAAACTTTTCCAACTTAATACTTATGCCTAGATATCCCTCAGTAGAATTTTTCTAACTTAATATTTATCGCTATATTTAGAACAACAAACAATAACTATACTATATAGATCTAAAAGCTATATTACTGTAAAGTTTCGGCATAATCTGTTCAGTAGTTTTGCATAAAAGATTAATAAACTTTCATTAATTCCTAGAAATTATCTCATTTATAATATCAATAATCAAAAATTAAGATTACAAATTTAATTTATGCTCATAGAAAAGTTATATCAATTTTGAAATGAAAAATGGTATCTATAACGCCAGGATATCGTATCATTAGTCAGATAGTACGTAAGTTTAAGCGCCATGTGAAGCAAGGCTATTTAGGGTGCATCAATATATGACGCGATGCTGACGGCTTAAAATGACATCTCTCTGGGCATCCGCTAAAAACGAATGTAACTGTATATGACTATACAAATATTTTGTACTGTGTTATATATATTGAAAAGATAACCCAGATCGAGTTTCTTGCCGGTTCTTCTCAATGACTGGGTTGTTTTCCAAACCGGGGGTAGTTTTGACGTTCATGTGCCTTCTCAGAACCTAAATTGAATAAATAATTTTTGATTTTGAGAATACACTGAAATGAAAATAACGTAGCCACAAAATTCATAGAATACTAGCGGGCCCGGCAAACGTAGTCCCACCCTGATTATGAAAAAATCCTTGACAAATTATATACTAAAACGTTCCTCATCAATCTCTCTATCCACCAGTGAAAACCGCATGAAAATCCGTTCGGTAGTTTTTGAGTTTATCGCGAACAGGCAGACAGACAGACGCGGTAGGGGACTTTGTTTTATACTATGTAATTATTCTTATAACGATTTCCATTCTCCTCGAGTTCCATGGTCTTAATTGTTACTAGCTGTGCCCGCGACTTCATCCACGTGGAACCTGACGTACAAAATAATGGCTAATAAAGTCAACTGAACGTATTTAGTCTATTTGCTTATCTACGTTTCTCTCATACTTAAGTCGCGGCGCCATTAAAATTACAATAACTTTTTATAGAGTGGACTGATTTTAATGAAACAAATACTAAGTTACTCCCGAGAATATGCTTTATGATTTTCTTATATGAGGTTTTATTGTAAACCCAGTACTTTAGCTGTGATGCGTGTTCATACAAACAGACATTTCTAGAAATGATTGAAAAGTATTAAATTACTTATTCCTAGATACCTGCAACAATTTTTTTCACAAAAATCGAAAAAGTACAGACACGTTAAATTTACATTCTTATTATATGTATGTATAGATCTGAAACGTAAAAATCAAGTTTATACCTACGTATTAGAAGCATAACTCTTGTAACAATAATATCATGTAAATCTCCATTCAATTTTTTCATAGAAAAGGCCCATTGTGAATCTACCTCGCCTCTCAATTAGCCTAATGGGTGCTAGTTAGGTACTCGGCGAATTAACTAACGAACGTGTGCTAGTACGTACTTGAAAAGTCTTTCTGTGAACATACTGCGCATGATATTCGAGTTTGAAACTCGAATAAACATTCAATGGTATTTTACCTCACATCACTGTCCATATTTAAAGTAAGAAAGAAAAAAAAAGCCGAGGCATATGAAGGACTGCCGACAGCAAAATAAATGTTTTCTCTTTTGAATTTTCATATTAATTATACTGTGTATGACAATATTTAAATTTGAGAATTTGTTTATTGAAATTATTAACATTAGGTTTTCAGGTCTATTGGCACTCGGAGCAATAATTATATACATTCCCCATCGTAAACCCCTCAGGGAAGGGCGAGAGTTGCCCTCCCCAACGATCGTGGGAGTCACATCGGCACAATGCGCTTCAACCACACGGGCCTGTGCAAAAATTCGTGACGTGCCCGCGTCCGCCGCCCGCAGGCCCTCTTTACGGCGGCCTCAGGTCATTGCTGACCTTACGCCGCTGTGATCGTCGAACGCAGGAGGGGAGCTGGTTGGTCTGCTCCCTCTCCCTCTCCGCCGTCTCCTTTGCGAGAATAACCGCCTCGCAGTAGGAGGCGACGAAGTGCCATCCGGTCTCGCTCCCGAATATCCTACGGATGACGGCCGGGAGTGAGAGATCGGTTTCTATGGCCGCGACGAGCTCGCGGCGTGGCGTGTCCCAGGCGGAACACTCGGCAAACGCGTCACTAGTCTGACGCAAGCCATGCAAGCGCAATATGACCGGTCTTACTGACGTAGCATGTCATGACGCGAAATTCCAATATATCTCGTGTCAAAAATACCGCTGAACGCGCCTAAAGAATTTTTTACCTCAAAAATATATTGTATTTATTTAGACGAAAAAAAAGTTAAAACAGTTCCTTCCATTGTTGCAATCGTCTCATCTAGGTAGGATCAGCATAAAGTCTTTTCTTCTTCATGTCGTACTGAGATACGACTAATTGTTCTTGTCTTCTTGTTTGTGCTCAGCTAACGATAATTGAACACCTACTATCGTCACCATTAAGGCCTTCCACGAATATTTTACTGATTACCTACGCTCTTAATATTTATATAAAAACTTTAGTGTTTTATGGATCTTAAATTATGAAGTCAATAGAACATGAACAAAATTACCGTCTTTGACGTACCGTCGTTTCCCTATTCACAAATATTATTAATAACTGTGCCCGCGATTCCGTCCGCGTGGTACCTGATGTAAAAAACGATGACTAATAAAATCATCTTAATGTATTAATTCCATTTACTTACCTACTATTCTCTCGGACTTAAGACGGATCGACATTAAAATTACAATAACTTTTGATAGAGTGAATCCTAGATGTAACCTTGTGAATATCACAGATGATAACTAATAAGTTATCACTGTGCCAAATTTCGTCAAAATTGGTTCAGTACTTTCAGAGTGATACGTGTTCAAAGGGACAGACAAACAGGCAGATCCTGGAGAATCTCTTGCGTTTTATGAGACAAAAAGTATCCTAGATGTAATCTTGTAATATTACTTATCACTGTGTCAAGTTTCGTCAAAATCGGTTCAGTACTTTCAGAGTGATGTGTGTTCACAGGGACAGACAGATACAAATTTTAAAAGGGTTATGTTTCGCTTGGATATCGATGACAAAGTCTACCCCGATTATAATTTTCAAAAAATATTTAATGTACACAGTTGGCCTTATTACAGTTTTATTATAGTACTTATAGAAGATAGATAGATATTCTATATATGGAATATAGGCCACATAAAAAAAACAAACTTAGAAATGACAATTTTCAATTATGTAAATGTGTTGAAAAATATAACAAGTAAAAAATATATAATTGTAATTTTTGTACTATTGTACCTCACTTAAATTTACGTTATGGACAAACGAATGACAGGAACAATCCAGATAATAGGGCGCGAAATTAAAATAAATAGAATTAATTAAGGGGATATCCTTTGTTCTTGTTTATAACATTTGGGGTTCGTAGGTCCTCGTTTAATTAATCGCTCATAATCAAATCAACAACGACTGTCAGCAGGTTGCGTTTATGTAATTTTGGAAGTGCCTTTAAGATAATCAGCTCGTTTAATAAGGATCAGATTTCGACTTACATATTTTGCATATTCATGCAGTTTTTTCTTGATTTATACTAACAATAATCTCATCTGTTTTTCAATGACAATGTGAACATAAACGATAACAGAACAAGTTTTGAAGGAGAACTAACTTGTAAATGTAGCTGCGGAAATGAATTCTTGGCACTTTGCAACGGATTTTCAATTGGAAATTGGGGATAAATTATTGATACAAAAACAATGTTATGAATCATTACATAGTATAAAACAAAGTCCCCTACCGCGTCTGTCTGTCTGTCTGTTCGCGATAAACTCAAAAACTACTAAACGGATCTTCATGCGGTTTTCACCAGTAGATAAAGTGATTCATGAGGAACATTTTGGTATATAATTTGTTAAGGATTTCTTTATAATCAGGGTAGGACAACGTTTGCCGTGCCCGCTAGTGTATTATATATATTCTATACATATAATAAGAATGTAAAAGTAACGCGTCTGTACTTTTTAAATTAATGTGAAAAAAATAATCGCAGGTGTCTTGGAATAAGGTATAAAATACATTTCAATTATTTTTAGAAATGTCTATCCGTCTGTCTGTTTGTTTGAACACGCATCACTGCTAACATACTGTGTTCACGATAATACCTCACCAAGAAAATTAAAAAGCATATCCTCGAGTAACATTTAGTATAGGTTTCATTGAAATCGGTTCACTCTATCAAAAGTTATTATCAGGTGACTTTATTAGTGTTATTTTACATTAGGTTCCACGCGGACGGAGTCGCGGGTACAGCTAGTGTTACATATAGTCCTACATTGTTTGTATGTATGGAATAGCAAACAACCATGCAGTCTACTTGATAGTAAGAGGTCAAAGCAGCCCACGGCTATGCCAAGCCAGTCTTCAAAAGAACTGATCTCTGAAGGCAGTCGATATAATTAAAGTTGCTACTCCACTGGACTGGGTTAGAACGCTTCATATAACAGTATGTCAAACATCACAATTTTAAAATTACACGCGTCAAAAACCAAGTTGTGGAGATTCTTAGGTAGCTTCTATGAGTTGGATTACCTGGGAATATCAAAAGTAAAATTACACACATTAATACATTCCACGTACGTGAAATCGGCGTGGATCGCTAATTAAATATAAGTACGAAAATGTGTTCCATGTAAAAGTAAAAACCACTTATAAAGTTGTTTATAAAAAAGACAGTTTATAACAAATCTATGTTCAAAGGCACTCGGAAGTTACTTAATTTACCACGGTCCTTATAAAAGCTTACCCAACATCGCTAAGAGCACTCGCACACCAAACATGTGCTTATGATTTGCACATTGCTATCAAGTATCAAGGGCTCTTGCGCCTTGACTCGCAAGTACTACACAACATGTCTAAATACGCAAATAATGTACAAAAGAAAAATATAAATTAAGCAGTTTTGTAACTATTTCTTTTCGGTTTGTCAATCGTTATTTTTGTTTTTTGTGGCTATTGACACACTTAAGCGTTATCTTTAAAGAAAAGTATTCCCAAGTTATTTTTCTTACCGCCCACTATATTATATGTATTTTTTTTTTTTTTTTTTCCCCCCTCCTCCCCCTTTTTTTTATTTTTTTTTTTTTTTTTTGTTTTGCTCCGAATAGGGTTTATTTTAATTTTATTCTCGGTAGGTGGCGCTGCAGTTGACTTTTAGGATTTTTTTTATTATCAAGGCAGGACAACGTCCGCCCGGTCCGCTAGTATTATATGTATTTTAATAAATTATTAAATAATAAATGGTGAGTGTACACACTTGCTGCCTGAAATTAAAGAACAAAATATAAAAGAAAATAATTGCAGCGGTACTTTGATTGACATATAAAAACACGAGACACACAGTCTGGAATAACAGTAGTGCTCAAAACCGGCCGCAAAAACTCCCCAATATACATAGGTAGTTATAGTTATACGATAAAGCTATGATTTGAAGATGTGAATGATTTAAAGTTATTTTTACAAGGACGTAAGCGACGCGAGGCTATATTTATGCGATAAACTTATGATTTTCCAAATTCAACCTTACCTGAATGATTTAAAGTTGTTTTTACAAGGACGCAAGTGACGGTAGACTATTTCAAATGTCTGCATAATGCACTCATTTTTGTGTGCCGGCTGTGAGACGTTAATTGTGCATCTTGGATTTTGTATATCAACTACTTAGAGAAATAGAAATCATAATAATGTTGAATTTCGAGAATTGGTACCACCACTATTGTAAACCCGTATTTTTTTTAAATATTTGCACAACTTACAATCACTTTTTATTCTCTACAATAGTATTGGTTAGTGAAAGAAAACTTTTAGCATTATGTTGGTCGGTATACATTTAGATAGAGTTTTAAAATATCCTAATTTAATTTGGAATGTAATTATGAAGTTACTTCGCTGTAGCAGGTAGTCTTTACTGCTTTTCAAGTGCAGTTAAAAGATGGCGCCACAATGTAGTTAGCTCACGCTATAGTTGCATGTCCGTCAAATGGCTTGATTCGCCGTGACGTTGATATGGTCACGTCTCTTGACGGAGTTTATTGTACCATTTTTTACAGGAATTTTTACAGACGCCTGCTAGCTGTAAATAGCTTGCGGGGGTCCTCATTCTTAACTTTGATATATAAATAAGACAGGCTTTTTTTTAACTAACAACGCTATTGGCCTAGCTAGGCCTTAACAGCTTTACCGGACTACAAATAAGACATCGTACAAAGATACATCATAAGCGCTTCGATAGCGCCTTGTTAAAACTTTGCTAACTAGCTTATTTTTGACGGCTGCCCCGCCCCGTCAATCCGGGAGCAACATATAGCTGTTTCTTTTTCACCACCGATATTGAGAATATGCCATCTTACTTTTACATTCTATCTAACACAGCGTGGCGTTACAATATTACTTTACGTATGTGTGTGTCGGCGCCATACCAGAATTCTCCCCAGGATCCATCATAAAAATGACACCATTAATAAAAACCAAATTAATTATATTTTCTTTTACAGCACCACTCTACAATGATCGTACAAAGAATGTTTTTCTTAACTTAATTTCTTATTGCCCGTTTGTAACTCACACCAACTCCGCCATATCTTATTTTTCAATAATAACGTATTTTCTTTATTACAAACATAATTAATATCAACGGTTTACAAAACAATATAAAATAAATAATAATATTGCAATTATTTTAAATCTTCATTAAAAGCTGAAATATATCTTAATTAGCTTATTCAGAAATAATTATAATAAAAAATACACCGGAAATGTCGCATTTAACACATTTATGGCAAAAATAAATCATATTTCTATTTTAAAATTCTTAAAACAATATTAGATTACAATTAAACATAACCAAAACTTTTATTAAATCGAATTAATTTAATTCGTTACTTATCATAGTAATCTGTTAGTACTTTTCTATATTTTATTTACTTTATAACAAGAAGTTGCTAATAATATTTCCTGCTATCTAAGTTCCGATAGATGGCACTACAGATAATAAAGCTTTGATTTAATTTGTTACTTGCTTACATTGACACCAGATGGCTGTATGGTCGCGCGCCCATATGTGCGTTGTCGTGCCATTTGTTTTGTCACTATGTATATCATATAGGTAACGTGTAGCTTTTTAATTATAATTTCTTCCGTGCCGGAACTTCTTATTCTTTTGTACCTCTACTAGCTTTTGCCCGCGGATTCCCTTGCGTTTACGATTATATCGTCTAACCGGTTTAAATAAAATCTGTCAGGTTATGTTATTATGAAGATAGTTTGAAACTTTATTGAGGACATAGAATAGATTTTGTTGTAAATAGTAGTGGAATTTTCTATGGGGAACTAATTATTTATCAAGCAAAAGACATAAAACTCATTGAAATAATACTTTTAATAAAAAATAAACAATATTTCTGGATCTTTGCCAGTCAAAATAAAATTCGGGAATGACTTCAATTAAATTATTACATCTTTATATATAAATTTCTTCTGTTCGTGTGTATGTCACTGAACTCCTCCTAAACGGCTGGACCGATTTTGATGAAATTTTGTGTGCGTGTTCCAGTGGATCCGAAAATGGTTTAGATTCACAATTCGACGCAGTAGGTGGCGCTGCGTTTGACTTTTAAGATTTTTTTTTTCATCAAGGCAGGACAACGTCTGCCGTGCCCGCTAGTATAGTTATAAATAATTACATCAAATTTACTGACCTATCTATTTATATTCATTAAAATCACTGATCAGTTTTTTTAATTATGTATTTACATAGTATAAATATTGTAGAAAGTTCGAAGAAAAAAGAAAGTCTAGTCGCATTACTAATTCTCTACAGACGAAAAAGCGGGCAAATCCTATTCATATTAATGTTATGAATACGAAAATAAATTTGTTTGTTATGCTTTCACGCTGTTACTACTCAACCGATCATTATAAAATGTTGTATACACGTTGTCAGGAATACAGAGAAGGGTATAGGGTACATTTCATTCATAAAAAAGTATTATTATTGAGGGATAGGTCAAATCGACAATAACGCGAGCGAAGCTGCAGACAAAAGCTTGTAGAAGCACAAAGGAGTTATACGGAAATTCCGACACAGAACTAGTTCTCACTCTCCTAATCTATACATATAATAAGAGTGTAAATCTAAAATGTCTGTACTTTTTAGATTTTGGTGACAAAAATTGTTGCAGGATAATAAAATACATTTCAATCATTTTTAGAAATGTCTGTTTGTATGAACTCGCATCACTGCTAAAGTTCACAATGAAACCTCACAAAGAAAATTATAAACCATATCCTCGAGTGTAACGTAGTCTTTGTTTCGTTAAAATCGGTCAACTCTATCAAAGGTGATTGTAATTTTAATGACGACTCGAGTTAAGTACGAGAAATGTAGCTAGTCACTGTTTTTTTAAATTAGATGCCCTGCGGATGGATTCGCGGGCACGACTACTTTTAAATAATAATATTTCATGCCGATATTGCTTTATGAACAATAAAGAATCATTTATGTTACGCTTCTATTGAAATATCAATGAAGGTATGCAAGCGATTTTCAGCTCACAAGTACCTATATAAAAATTCTGATGTTAAGTGGGTCAATAAACTTGACCAATTGATGTAGCAGCTATGCGACGAACCAAGTCATTTGTAATCCATGTACCAAGAGCGTGAGCTAACTGTATTGTGGCGCCATCTCTTGGCTGCATTTGAAATATACTATAGGCGACCTTGTACAGCAATGTCTACTATGCGTTGTATTGGATAAGACCGTTATCAAAATGAGAGATTTTTTTTAATATATCTTTATTATTTTCCACTTTTATTATATACTAGCTGTGCCTGCGACTCTGTCCGCGTGGAATCTAGTATAAAAAAACAGTGACTAATAAAAACATCTGAACGTGTTACGTCCATTTACTTGTCTACTTTTCTCTCGTACTTAAGTCGCGTCGTCATTGAAATTACAATAACTTTTGATATAGTGAACCGATTTTAATGAAATCAAGACTAAATGTTAGATATGCTTATGATTTTCTTGGCGAGGTTTTACCGTGAACGTAATACTTTAGCAGTGATGCGTGTTCAAACAAACATACATAATAAGTTCGTTGAAGCTGTCAAGGCCATAAGGCTAATAGTATAGTCAGTTCAATAAAAAAAATAAAAAAATTCTAAAGATGATTGACATGTGTTTTGTAACATATTCCAAGACACCTACAACAACTTATTTCAGAAAAATCTAAAAAGTACAGACACGTTACATTAACATTCTTATTATACGTACAGAAGATTTGGCGAATGTACAGACACGCTGATTCTATAGTTTTATTATTATAGAGATTAATGAATACGAATCATACAAAAAATGTATTGTAATATTATATGTAATGAGGCGATTGACACTGAAATTAAAAAAAGAAAGCAAGCAATGGCGTCGGTCCCTAGTCCGGTCACAATGGGACCAATTAAGGCGTAATGGCCCTGTTAAAGGGACGGTCGGGACCATACAATATTTTGTTCCGCCCGGAGAGCATATAACGAAGGCTCTCGCATTTATTATGCACTTTGAAAATCTGGCTTTGATCGTATCTCAAGGCCATTATCCTACCGTACCGTTATTATAACAATCTTTTTTCTCTTTCAATCCCGTTACAGCTACGAGATATTATTTTATAAAAACTGCGTATGGCTCGTTGTGACCTCTCGCTATACAAAGTACTCAAGTAACTAAGTGATAATTATTGTTGTCTCGTTCTAACGTTCATCGAGCTTCATTTTGTCTAACTCTTTTCTCTTTTTTTTTATTATTTAAGTAAGACATTTTACGCGATTGTATTCCTTATACAGAATACTATGTGTTACTGCAAAATTACTTCTGAAGTTTTTTCTTATAGTATTTTTAAACATTGTATTTATTGTAGGTTAGATTATACATTATATTCATTACGTACATAAATTTATGACACACTCGATTTGTAATCATTTTTATTGTTAACAATTATCTACTGCATTATATCAATACTAATATGTTACATTTTATATATATATAATTTATACTAATTATAGAGGTCAAGTTTGTGAATTTGTGAGTTTGTGACGTTGTAGGGGGTGAACTACTGGCCCGATTTGAAAAATTATTTCAGTGTTATTTAGCTCATTTATCGAGAAAGGTTATAGGCTATATATCATCACGCTGAGATTAATAGGAGCGGAGCACCAATGAAGAATGTTTCAAAATCGGGGTATTTTCCTCTTGAGAGCTTCCGTTGCGTGTTAGCGTTAGCCCAAAGTATCTATTCCACGCGGACGAAGTCGCGGGCAGAAGCTAGTATTATATATATATATATCTAAAATACAGGTAAAGTTTGTGAGTTTGTGATGTTGTAGGGGGTAATCTCAGGAACTACTAAACCGGTTTAAAAATTATTTTACTAAAAGAAATCTACGTTATTTGTGACTGTCACAGGCTTATATATTAACGCGAGAAATGAAAAGACTTTATTGTGGTAGTCGGATTTGCAAGGTCGGAGAAAAAAACGGTCGAATGAAAACGTTTCTTACGAACGCTGCTTTAACGATGGGAGATATATGATTGAGTTCCAGGGAAAAGTTATAGATATATATTGATAATGCCTACAAAAAAGTCATAGATAGCATATGTCTAACTTTTGTGTTTAAGTCCCAAAAAGTAGATTTTTATAAATGTTTACCGCCCAACGACGTGGGCACGGGTCAGCTATTTAGTTTATATTTAAGGATATCGCTAAAATATTACAACAAAATGCATTAGTAGTCATTTGTGTCGACTTCATTTATTTTCACATCATAACTTGTTCCCTATATCATCTAGTTTAATAAAATATATAAAAAAAACATTACCAGGTTATATATGTGCATATAATTTAAAAAAATTACCATGTAAATATGTTTTCTTATTTTCGACTTATGAGGCTACTAATTGACAGATAAACAGGGATACGTAGCCTTTTATAATATCGTAAGATTATATGTGCACCTCTCGTACCTCTCTCTTAATATTATAGGTCTGCCGTTATTCGCGCATCACTCAGAAACCACTACATAGATTCCGATATATCTTTTTTAGTTTTCCTTCCAGGACACTCAGTACTTATTTAAAAAATATAATAATATCTTCATCTAATATTAAAGTATTGAACTATGATTTTAATCAGCACTAGGCGTTTAGCGATGTGTGCTTTGCTGTGGATGAAAATGCAAGTGGCGTGGTGTTTATGTTTTCTTAGTCTGTACATAAATATATTGTACTGAAGAACACAGACAAACGCGGGTATCAGCTAGTGATATATATATATAGGTGTTATTTTGAAAATAACAGAGATGTTGTTTAAGATTTATCACGAAAGAACGCTACCGATGGGTATGTTTTATAATATAAACTTAACTCAAGTTCACCACAAAGAAGTTAGAATCGGCTGTTACTAAATAGGTGAGATTTTTAAAGAATTAAATACAATCATGATGAGGTGTTAAATAAATAATTATTTGTCTGTAAAGATGTCGGCTTTAATATTACTTAAGTATTTAACGGATGTTTGAGCTAGAATCAGTTTGATATTAATTCAAAAAAGCCTTGTATGATATTATGTTTGTATAATATACATATGCTTATAGCCAATATCTACCTGCTCCGTTAAGATCGCCTTTTGTTTTTATTGCCGGTAAAAATGTATTCAAAAGTATATCGAAAAATTAACAAAGGTTCAATGGAATCCAAAATATGATTATTCTAGCATGATCTAGGAAAAATTCTGTATTTATTGGTCATAATACTATGCCGATACGTTTAATAGTTTTGACTTTCTTGAGCCTCAAATAACTATATTTTTATTATATATATTTAGATTTCACTATGGATAAAACTGATATAAAATACAAACAGAATGAATTCTTTGATATTGTGGAAGCGGTTAACAAGTTGTCGGCCTTGAAATACCATGTTAATCTAATACGTACCTATATGTATATTTATGAATAATCTAACAATTCAACTTTATGCGTCATCATTTGAACATTATCATGGGACGCGGGAACGGGAATGACTTGAATTAAATCGATCCTCCGCAACTTTTCCAACATTTTGTACGTATGCAATGAAAAAAATAAATAAAATTATACTATAATATTGTAAAAAAGGTTTTGTTTAGACAGCGCACATTAAACTTGACAATTTAATTTGTTTACGCTATTTTCCTTCACCGACGGTCAGCAGCTTTATTATATAGTACTGGTATATGCAATTTAATGAAACATTGTAGTCTAAACGTAATAATTTGAATAGAATTCCTATAGTGCAATTCTTGTCATACTTTCACTTGGTTTAAAAGTGAATTTTGATTACAGCGCCATCTGTTATCTATGGTTTGTAAGAAATGTTTATCGGGAATGTAGAGTGTAAATTGTTTGTAAACAGAAATTATTTCTGTATGTATGTACAAATTAAATTATTTATTTTTACTCCACTAAACGCACTCTCGTCCGTTTTACGTCCCCTTTAGAAGCGTACGACGTTCTATTTATTTGGATTAAATTTACAAGGCATTACGAATGTCCAAAATAGACTGAGAATACATTTGTTAGTTCGAATACTTCATAATTTTGTCTATAGTAGTAATAAATATTAGCTATACATGTAACACCGCTCGCGTGATATACACAATTATTATTAAGATGTTTACTTATGTAAGAAAGAAAAATAAATTTGTCTTGACTTTATTTACTTTATCTTATAACTTGTTCTAAATATTATCGCAACAAAACGGTTATGAAACCATAGCCAGACAATATACCTATGATTTGAAAAAAGAAAGAGTGAAATCGAGGTAATAGTTTTTGAGCTACAGGCACTGTAACACACACAGACAATGTGATAGAAATTGTGGTTAATACAATCTAGTACGTTTAAAAAAAAATATTTCAGTTAAAAATAGATAAGATATGATAAAAATGTCCAAACATATGTACCACGAATGAATAAAAATGCCAACACATCAAACATTTATAAAAAAAATAGATATTGCCATAATTTGTGTTGATAAATGGCACCAACTATCACTGGTCGTCTACGAGTCTTTTCGAAGGAACAGGACTGTAAAGGATTACACCCCTTGATTTCAGTGCTCATGTAGGTACCCGAAGCAAGACCTCTGCAATAAATAACATAAATCCAGTCACCGTTCTACTGGAACGTTCGGTTTCCAAGGGTCGGTCAAGCTGACAAAACTTAGTGATGTCACAAGCACTTGTATATTGCAAATTGTTGCGAGCGTAATGGTTTTATTTGTCAACGATTCGACCATTTGGCAATCTAAAGTTAAAAAGATATCCTCTTTTGTATAGACGTTCAGTACATAGCTATTTTGTCCGTTAGGCTTGTAAATTTATTTTACTGTCACAGACCCTACCAAACTAAGGGTACCAAACACTCAACAATTTAAAACGGGAAAAACCTAAAATAAAGTTTTTGGTGCCATTCTATTACAGACATCTAGTGTTTTTTTAAATATAAATAAAACGTGGAATGTAATGTTTCGCAGCTCCATGTACTAGGGGGCTCTCTCTAAAATGCGCTACATTAGAGATGCACCCTTCGCATTCTCGGAAGGCTTTTATAAAATTAGCCGGCATTTGTAAGGGAAATCGCGTAGTTCCTGAATTTTACAACGGTGGTTACAATCAGTTAAGTGTATCCCGGAAGTATAATTCCATCTACCGCCAAATTTAACACAATTATATCCTATAACATTTTGTTATTTTTGATACTACTATTAAGCAAGTCCTTACAGGACATGGGGGCTTCGCGGCGGACCTCCACCGCTTCAAGATTAAAGACAGTCCCGCATGTGCGTGCGATCCGGATACCGAGGAGACGGTATTCCACCTTCTCTTCATTGCCCTCCTTTTGACTCGCCCAGGTGTGATCTCCAATCCCAGATAGGCATCAGACTCTCAGAAGGGATATTACACAAAACAATGACGGTTGACGATACCAGGGCACCGCTTCTGGTCTTCATGGAATATGTGGCAGAAAGAGCTAAAGAAAAACAAATAAAAAGAAAACGGAATTAACAAAAAAAGAGAAGTTGAAAGAAATAGACATACAGTAAATAAAATCTCAGATAATGTCCGGGGGGAAAACGGGAACTAAAAAAACTACTATTACAAAGAGAAAAGATTTAATTTGTAAAATGTAATTGGTAAACTCAAAAAGTACTTTACCGATTTTAAAAATTCTTTCACCTATAGCAAGCTACATAACCAGCGAATAATGAAATGTATTTTATTTTTATAATATCTGCATTAAAGTTAGCACAGCTAGCACCTTTTTTCTGTTCTCCTTTATTTTATGAATCGAGTAAAAACCATTTTAAATGTAGTGCAGCTTATATAGTGAGTATTTTTTATTTAACTATTATACCTAACCATTGTACCATTATACATAACCTTTTTTTTTTTTTTTTTTTCGCGTGGGTATCCTCTTGGATATCTGCACCTCGCCGGGCAGCATACTTCTACCCAGTACTGCTGCACTAGCAGTTATACTGCAGTACTTCTACCCGACCCGGCAGGTGTTGACCCCTTGTCAGGGCCCCGACTGGTAGTCTGGAAAGGGAAGACCTTGACCCTCTCTGACGAACTGATGGGAGGCGCACTGAACACTAATGCGCCTTAACCACGTGGGCCTGTGATTACCATTATACATAACCTAACCTAACTATATATTATTGATGAGCAAGTATCGGATTTTTAATTGAGATTAAAAGCTTTATGGCGGCTACATTATAATGGTTTCTTGGTATTGGCGTTTGTTCGAATGGTATTGGGTTGATGCAATATTATATTATGCGAACATTTGAAGCGCTTAATGATTGCTGGAATTATGCCGAGGGGTTGACGATACAGCCGTGCTCGCTCCACAGGGAATTAATCTTGCGGAAAAACTATTATTTATACCCGGCCGACTGTTTGATGTATGATCAGAGAATTCACCGTGTAACTCGTATCAGATAATTACGATCAGTATTATATGTTATAATGATATTTCAATTTTGTTATAACATTCATAATTGATTCATATTCGATTTATTGTAGTCTGTGTAAAATTAATTTTGGTGCAAGACGGTCTAATTTATTTGGCGGCACATTGTGTCGTAATAGTAATTTAAAATGGTACCACTATCGATTTACGGCGAAGGAGAACATTGTGAGGAACGTGCATACACGCAAAGTAGGTTCATAGGTAATGTAAGGAACCTTTTTTTTGTTAGTTAGCCAAAGCCAAAATTAATACATGTACGCAATATTCCCAAATATATACGTATAAGTGGTAGCTCGCTTGGATTTATAGTCAGATGTAATTAACGGAGGTTACATACAAATTAACTCTTCGGCTCGCTTGTTAAGACTTAAATCTCACATTTGTTATTATTAAGTGTAACAAATGTAGTATTATTTTAAAACTTATACTGGCCAACAGTCTGTCGACCGGTGTATCATAAGCTCTACATTCGTTTGTATGTAGCTTAAGTCCTTATGGTTTCGGACAGTTGAAGGGTTTAACAGCTTAAGTCTAAGAATGACCGCATTATCAGCCTTGTGCTAGTTGTCATTTCGGGTCTCCTTCCTCGCCACCAAGTCCAGTGAAGCGGTAAAGGCTCTTCAGGTCAACAGCGTGTTATAAATCGGTAAAAAGGTACAAGCATTCTCGTTTCTACTGTCGAAACGTCCACAACTCTATAGGATAATTTGTAACAAACTATATTCAGTAGTATTGTGTTACTGTTTAAGAAAAACGCTTTTATTATTTTGACGATCGATTGGTTTTTCAGCTGAGCGATTAAATACTACAGATGACGTTATAATTAACGACGATAAACGTTTATAGCCATTGTTTTGTCCTGATTTATATATAAACATATTTATTTATTTATTTATTTATTTATTTATTTATTTATTTATTTATTTACACTTTATCGTTAAATACAAGAAACCTAACATTCTCTACCATCACCATTAGGTGGTGCAGAGATAAATTTGGTAGGTGTAAAAGTGAGGTTTTTATGAAATTATGTTTAGCCTATTTAATATTACAATATATAAATTATTTATTTTTAATTATATTTTTATTTCCTCACAGTTTTGAACTGAAAACTTCTTTAGGAGCGGTATTAAGCGGTATTTTCTTGGAAGGAGATAAATTTATAATTTCGTGTCATGATCTATGCTAGCAAACGTGACCGACTGTAATGCGCTTGCGCGGCTTGTGTCAGAATAGCGGCGCGTTTGATCTGTGAGCATTTAATTTTGAGATTGTGCATCTCATCATCGGTTTGATGAATTAACTGTATAAAAACTGTATAAAAAGGTATATAATTATTATTCGGAGTGTCAATAGATGTGAAAGAGAGACTAATGATAATAATTTAAATTTACAAATTATAAAACTTAAATAATTCAAAAGAAAAGCACACACACATTGTGTTTAAATTCCATTATTTTTAGTATTCACTTCTCTGGACATCCTTGTGACTGCCACGACATTTTTTTTGGTTTTCGTATCAAATGGATTTTTATAAATTCAAAAATGTGAGATTCTCAGATAGCGCGTTTCTCATAGAGTATCCATTATATAAGTTAAAACTACATAAATATGTGAAGTACCCATAAATGCGGATTCGAGCGAGTATTCAACATCCACTTACATTTTTACGTAGAATGTTCTCGAATTTGTATAAAGCTTTGTTGTTCGCTCGCATTCGAACGAGATAAAGCGTAATTTAACCTAGATGTGTAATTCGAGGATAAACGTAGCGCTTTCCTCTCGAGTTTTATATTTTGTTTCTTAAGTTTTGTCTTAAGATAAATAAATTCGTAGCTTTGCACTGTCTCGCTTCTCCAATTCCGCAGTGTGAATTAACTAAACTGGTGTATTTCTTCATTTTATTTTCGTTTTATTATATATTTCAATTATTTAATCATGTATTCATTATTTAATTGTGTTTCAAGAGCCAAAACATTTTTTTTATTTATAATATTACTAGCGGGTCCGGCGGACGTTGTCCCTCCCTGATAATAAAAAAACCTTGACAAATTATATATCTAAATCTTCCTCGCGAATCACTTTATGTACTGGCGAAAATCGCATGAAAATCCGTTCAATAGTTTCTGAGTTTATCGCGAACAGACGTGACAGAAGATTTTGTTTTATAATATGTAGTGATAATTACGATGGTAATTATGACTGTTTGTTTGTTACTTTATCACGATTAAACCCTCTTAATCGATCGTAATAAAATTTTGCGTAGACATATTACTTGAGGCCTGAAGAAAGATTTAAGCTATATTTCATTTTGGCTACACAAAATCACACGTAAGTAAAGTTGCGATAGAAACTAATTTGTATACAAAAGTTTTATTTTCGTATGCCAGTACTTCCTACCGTTGGACCGCTTATCACGATTTTTTTTAAATATTATAGCAGGCAAAGGAACAAGTGGGTCACCTGATGTTAAGTGATCACCACCGTCCATAGATACTAACAACATCAGGGGAGTCGAAAGTGCGTTGCCGGCCTGTGTTTGGGGGAAGAAGAGGGGAGGTGGACCTCCGGCGCTCTCACTGACCGAACGAAACACAACGATGCAAGCACTGTTACTTCACGTCGGTTTTCTATGAGAGGGTGGTACTACCCCGGGCGAGACGACTCATTCATTCTGAAACCAGTAATATCTTCAGCGTGGCTCTATCACCTCAAAGATTTGTTACCTCTTTACAAGAGGAGGATCCTTGCGGATACCCATCCCTCCGGTCAGCTGAGTATGGGATATATCTAATTCGCACGGACTAAAACCCAAGGTACCTTCTTACACTTTTTGGCCGGGGAGCAGGAACTGCCTTATCGGCACTACGTCTGCTCCATATTTGTTACCCTAAGTATTTTCTTGAAAAAGATATAACTCGCCACTAGGTGGCTCTAGCGGCTATTTAAAGTGGACAAAAACGCAGGCGGTTAGTTGTTCTAAATAAGATTATAAATAAAATGTGAGTTTGTTTATTACGCTAGAACTCGAACGCCATGATTATTCAGATGACCAGCATGTAGTTTTGCATACATATTGCCAGAGATATAGAAAAGAACATAGGGTAACTTTAATATAGAAAAAAATACCTCACGAGGGACAGGTTAAGTCTATACTAACTCGAGCAAAGCCGCGGGCAACAGCTAGTCTTTACATAGTATAAAATGAAGTCGCTTCCGTTGTCTGTTCCCTTAGATCTTTTGAGCTATTCAACGGATTTTAATACAATTTTAAGCAATAAATAGAGTGATTCAAGAGGAAGGTTTATATGTATAATACATACAAATTATAATACAGAAGCCGAAAAATTAAAAAAATTGTTATGTGATATCGTAACAAACATATTTTTGTGTACTTAAATCTCAAACGCTGGCTAAACTTTCCAAGATAGACCAAATTAATGTACTACGGAATTGTATATCTTAAAAAGATCAATATTAAAAAAAAAATATTAATTTTAATTTTGTAATATTTACCAAGCTATTTTATACAATACAGTATTATTCCTTATCCACTTACTCCACTTACTAACGTTGTGCATGTCATGTAAATTAAAACTGACCTTAACAGTAAAGAAAGAAAGAAAGAAAGAAATACTTTATTGTTGGAACAACCATACAATTAAATTAGATTACACACTAATTAGACAGAAATAAAAAAAATACATTTTAAAAATGAAAAATAGATGTCCAACAATTGGCGAACCCATTCAGCAAAAATCTGCAATACTGTAAGTAGTACTGCAGCGCTGATTTTCGATGGGAGCCTATATACGATGATAAACAGACGTTAATGTCAATACAGAATTAGAAACGAACAAACAAATAACACAGACGCACGTAACACGTCACGGATGGCCATACTAAAGAGATATAACAACTGTAACCACAAATTTAGGATTAAACAAAAACAAATATAATTTTAGAAGAGAAAAAAAAAGTAAATAAAAACAATACACACCAATAAACAGAGCTTACAATAGAATACTACTACTATTCACATACATTATACGTCACTCTAATTACTGAATTTGAAATTGCAATAGATAATGCTTATATGAGAGTTTAAAGCTAAGTTTACTCTTTTTGGATCGACATGGCGGTGGGATGTTGTTCCAACAACGAGTGGCGGCATATTTAAATGACCCTCTAAAAGCGGTAGTTCTATGGAGAGGTATCGATAATGGGTTAGTCATGGTGCGAGAACATGAAAAATACGTGTGCTTATCTTGTCTCCACTCTAACTTGTCATACAGATATTTTGGGTTTTTGGTTTTAATCAGCCCAAAAAGTAACGTAGCCATGTGTAACTCGCGTCGTGCCGCCATTTTTAGGACATTAAATGAATTAAATTAAATTAAATTAAGGACAGTATGTCATTAAATATCTACATTGAACCCGTGAGAAGCTGGATCGGGTCGTTAGTAATACTATAATGCTAAAGAGGTTGTTTGGTTGAACGCGCTAATCTCAAGAACTATTGGTCCGATTTGAAAAATTCTTTCAATATTACATAGCTTATTTATTGAGAAGGAGGCTATATATCATCACGCTAAGAGCAATAGGAGCGGGGCACCAATGAAGAATTTTTTTAAATCCGGTTGTTTTTTTCCTTTTGAGAGCTTCGGCTGCGTGTTAGCGTTAGCCCAATGTAACTATTCCAGACGGACAAAGTCGCGGGCAGACTTTATTTAAAACCGAGAGAGTCAGAACTAATTCCGCGGCAGAACTTCCGTGTAACTCTTTTATGTTCCTACATACTTTTGCCCGCGGTTCCGCTCGCGTTATTGCCGATTTCAGTTATCCCTCAGTGTTATATATTGCGGTTTCGATATTATATTTCAATAAACACACACTTGATACGAACTAGTACTTTATTTTAACTAAATTAAATTTGGTTACAATCATACGATGACATTGTACAAAGGAATGACAAGTAACTCTGTGTTACCTGAATACAGATACTGCACTCAGAATAGTACTTTTTTATGAATGAAATGTACTCTATACCCTTCTCTGTACGCCTGACAACGTGTATACAACATTTTATAATGATCGGTTGAGTAGTTATGGCGTGAAAGCATAACAAACAAATTCATTTTTACATTTATAATATTACTAGCGGGACCGGTAGACGTTGTCCCGCCCTGATTATAAAAAAATCCCGGACAAATTATATACCAAAACGTTCCTCGTGAATCACTTTATCCACTGGTGAAAACCGCATAAAGATCCGTTCAGTAGTTTTTGAGTTTATCTCGAACAGACAGACAGACAGACGCGGTAGGGGACTTTGTTTTATACTATGTAATGATTATGAATAAGCCTTATGCCCGCTTTGTCGTCTGCAGAGAATTAGTATTGCGACTAGACTTTTTTTTTAGTGTAAACTTCTTTAGGTGCGTTGAACACTTTTTTGCGTGAAGAAAAATCTTGGAATTCGCGTCATCGTCACCGCACGTTTCCCATGAGCTATATGTATATTTTTATTTCATATATTATAATTCCTTTTTTTGTATGAGTCAAATTCATTAATCTCTATAATAATAAAACTATAGAATCAGCGTGTCTGTAGATTAAAAATATTCGCCAAATCTTCTGTACGTATAATAAGAATGTAAATGTAACGTGTCCGTACTTTTTAGATTTTTGTGAAAAAAATTGTTGCAGGTGTCTTGAAATAAGTAATAAAATACATTTCAATCATTTTTAGAGATGTCTGTCTCTCTGTTTGTACGAACTCGCATCACTGCTAAAGTACTGCGTCCTAAAACCTCATCAAGAAAATCGTAAAGCATTATATCTAACATTTAGTCTTGGTTTCATTGAATTCGGTTCACTCTATCAAAAGTTATTGTAATTTTAATTAGCGACTTGGTAAGAGAGAAAAGTAGATAAGTAAATGGATATAATAGATTCATATTTTACCCCCTTGGCAGCGGCTCAAGCCTAGGTCCGTTCCCTCGGCGTGGAGCTCTTGAATACGCTGCCCGCGCGATACAGTGACACAAAATCTTACAACACCGCAACAACATTACACATATCACCTTCACACACGTGCACGCACACACGCTTACACATGAAAGTGGAAGGGTTTTATTTCTTTCTCTTATCAAACTGAAATAGTTTAGAAAAAATTATCCGACACAAAATACATATAAGAGTTGTTGAGGTATGTGTGCTTGGTACATATGTTATATATGTTTCAACTATCTGCACCCGCAGCTCCGCATGCGTTTTTTAAATTTGTATTAAAGAAATATAAAATTGTGAGACCATCTACAATTATAGAAATACTGTTTAAAAATAATTGTAAGTACGGCAAGCACGCCCCTTACAGTAAAATGTAATGTATACATTAGATATATAAATACTAACAGTTTGGCAAATGAGGTTTATCATCAGCAACTTATTTGGTAGCTTAACCCACCATATCCCCTCAGTGCTCACTTACACTGTATAAGGAACTAATGAAAAAATGACTTAAAGATAGATAATGATATAATATGCCTATATTATCAATAAGTAATACGTTTATGATCTAATATCTTATTAGAAAGACCCCTCGATCTTTAAAATTACTATTAATAATTATAATGTTGAATTGTAAACAATGAATGAGCTGACGTCTTGAAATCTTGCATAAATATAAATCAAGATATAAAACTTTATATCTATTTAAGCAGTTTTTAATATTTGACTATTTAAATAAAATGGCCGCCAAAATGACCAAAAAGACAATATAATTCAGAATACATACATACAGATATATGAATTTCAATTATATTTATTCTTGGAGTCCAGTATAACGCACGTCTTACGCACATGTTTACAGTGAACAACATATTTTTGCTAAATTTCATGCGGACGAAGTCGCGGGTACAAGCTAATCTAAAATAGAATAACCTAAATTACTTTTTATACGTTCAGCTTTCTGTAAGTGAAAGTCCCGTAAAAATCGGTCCAATCGTTTTGGAGACTTCGGGCAAAGCCACGCTTAACAGCTAGTCTAAATTAAAATAGACTAAATTACTTTTTATAATGTCCTCTATATGCTGGTGAAAGTCTTGATACATCGGTCGAACCGTTTTGGAGATAGCAGTGCGGGCAAAGCCACGGTTAACAGCTAGTCTAAATTAAAATAGATTAAATTCGTTTTTATATTGTCCATTATCTGCCGGTGAAAGTCCCGTAAAAATAGATCAAACCGTTATGGAGATAGCATTGCGGGCAAAGCCACGGTTAACAGCTATTCTAAATTAAAATAGACTAAATTACTTTTTATAATGTCCGCTATATGCCGGTGAAAGTCCTGTAAACATCGGTCGAACCGCTTTGGAGATAGCATTACGGACGAACCCGCGGTTAACAGCGAGTCTAATTTAAAGTAGCCTAAGTAACCCGCTGTAATTTTTGCTATCTGTCAGTGAAAATCCCGTCAAAATCGCGAATTGCATGAGTCAGGTAACACCCCAAGCCGAGGTGTGCCGTGCAGCGTTGAGCTAGTTGTCAAAATAAAATCGGCTGAGTGCCTTAAGTAGTCCGGTGATGCTGTTAATTAAGACCTTGTTAGGTCAATAGCGTAATTAGTTCGAGAAAAAAAAAGATTCAAATTTCATTAGTCACTGATTTGTTACATTAGGTTCTACGCGAACGGAGTCGCGGGCACAGCTAGTATATATAAAAATGGTAGAAAATAATAAAAATGTATTTAAATAATTGTCTCTCAGTTTGGTAACGGTTATATTCAATACATTGCTGTGCAAGGTCGTCTATACTATATTTCAAATGCAACCAAGAGATGGCGCCACAATACAGTTAGCTCGCGCTCTTGGTACATGGATTACAAATGACTTGGTTCATCGCAACGTTCCAACGTCAATTGGTTAAGTAACCACTTAACCATAGACACTTAACATCAGGAATTTTTATAAGGTACTTGTAAGCTGAATATCGCTTGCAATCCTTCATTAATACGATTATAGGTATATAAGATACATGACACAGAGGTTTTCTATGGTCATGAAGCAATTTCGGCATCTTTACGCAGTATAAAATGAAGTCACTTTCGCTGTCTGTTTCCTTAGATCTTTTAAACTATTCAACGGATTTTAAAAAAGGTTTCAGCAATAGAGTGATATATGTATAATACATACATATTATATTATAGATAAGCCG
Organism: Antheraea yamamai; assembly: GCA_036509395.1. Classification (NCBI taxonomy): domain Eukaryota; kingdom Metazoa; phylum Arthropoda; class Insecta; order Lepidoptera; family Saturniidae; genus Antheraea; species Antheraea yamamai. The sequence continues at coordinate 3,719,489 of AP028446.1, forward strand.
AAACATTTAAAGATTTTTAATGTATTTTTGTGCGCTTAAATCGCAAACGCTGTCTAAACCTAACGAGATAGGTTAAATTAATCTACTAAAAATATCGGTAAAAAAGTCCACGATGATATATATTTATCTCTAAAGGATAACCCACAGTGTAACCATTCTTATCTTTTGACAAAAATAATTATGTGTTATATACCAAGCTATCTTATACAATACAGTATTATTCCTTATGCAATTAAATCAATTATATACGTTGTACATTTCGTGGAGATCAAAATTGCCCTTAACAGTATTTCATTAAAATGGATATCTACATTGCAGCCGTGCGAAGCTGGGGCGGGTCGTTAGTTAGTAAATACATGTAAGTGCTTTCTTCAAAACGCTTCTAACGATTTTTATGTAAGATTGTATGTAGGAAACGGCTCAATTATGGAGCTAATAATATTTTATTTTCAGCTACCTGATTCTCGCGACTTCGTCTGCGTCATTATCTATATATTATCTTAGTTGTTTTGTTATATCTCAAAGGGCAGAATTTTCGACGAAAGCTATCTAGGCGACTTGACTTTTCCGACGCATTCAACAGTTATCGTTTTATTTCAACCAATTTACAGAAAAATCTTGACAAACCATATACCTAAACCTTCGTCGTGAATTACTCTATTTACTAATGGAAGCCGCAAGAAAATTCGATTAGTAATATATAGTTTATCGCAAACAGACAGACAGATGTGGCAGAGGATTGTGCTTTATAATACGTAGTGACCTAGATAGATAGCATCCGTGATGGTTTTCGTTTTTCGAGACAAACTAAGCAAAGTTCTTGTACTCATGTAGTGTATACAAAAGTATAATGTATTTGAAATATGAAGTATGTATGTAAATTATCCGTTTTGTATGGCCTCAAATGATAACAATAATTTTAATCTAATTAAGGCGGATTCGTATTTTAAATTCGTATACGTGGCTGTCGGTATTCTAATCCCTGACTACAGCTGTTAATATCCAGTCTTCGAGTAATCACATTTTGGTACAATCACGAAGAGTTCCCGAACCCTCTCGTACTATGACAGTACGTAACACGCGGCGTCGTCCTTTGGAACGTTAGTATCTGACTGATTTAATCAACGGAGTAACTCATTCAGAATTGAGGTGACGCTGCATAAATTCTGTAATAGGGCTATCACTTTGCTTATCTGCTTTTAGTATTTGTATACTTTTGTTTATTTTTATGTGCTTCTGCACCCTAGCTGATATTATAAATGCATTTTTATCCTTAAATTGTCTCGATGTTATACGTATAATGTAATACCTAATATGTATTACCTAAATTTATATAAAAAAAATACCATATAAAAAACCCAAGATGCAGTCTCATTTAAAAGTAACGCTCAAAACCGTCCCCAATAACTCGCCGATTTGCCAAAGTAGTTATAGTTATACTATAGATTTATGTTTTTGCAAATTTCACCTTACGCGAATTATTTAAAGTTGTTTTTACAGAGCAGTGTACAAAAAGTCCAAACACGCGAGTGACGAGAGACTATTTGCAATGAGCTCAGAATTCTCAATTGCGCACTCATTTTATGCGGAAGGGTTTGAGACGTTGACTGTGCATCTCGTGTTTTTATATATCAACGTCTGCGCTACTATATTCAGAGCGGTCAAAAAGTACGGCGAGGACTGTACAAAGATTTACGATAGTAGCGTGGATATTGACGATTTGATACAGTTATCAGTTGCGACTGTACCGTGTGAGAGACTGATAATGAATAGTTATTGACTGGTTAATGATGTTATCAAAGATAAAATAAAGAATATTATGATATATATATATAGCTAGGATACACAAAACATGATAAAAAGTGTACACAATGGTGCAAAATTTGTACAGAAGTAGAATAATAATACCTACAAGTTTCATAAGGTAAATGTTACGCGTATTAATTAATCTTCTAAATATATATGTATATATATTTCTTTATATATAATTGGAGTTTGGTCACAAATTGACCATGTCACCCCAGAGATTAACAACATAATAAAAAAAATAAAAATTGTACACAGACAATCAATAATCTACCGGTTTTTCAATCCACACATAACCAGCCTGTAAAGCATTCTTGCTTCGTAGGATGTCGGGAAAGCAAGAATGGCATTACGTAAACCTACAGGTCTTAATGAGTCATTCATTTTATTCTCTAGTGCTACTCTTGGGGCATGGTTACGTTTGCATTCCGTCATAATGTGGTACACATCTTCTACAACATTGCATATGTCACACATTTGGTGACGACTTCAATTTTATTAAATATAAAAAAAATCTATTCAGTGGAACGTGCCCTGAGTTAGTTAGTTAGTTCAGTTCGACTGATTTTAATTTTGTCAAACCAAGTATAGCGCAGTAAGGCAGGTTGTAAGGTTTTGTACCATATACCTCTGTGAAGTGATCGCTCATCGATGTATTCCTTTTCTAAATATATAAAAATCCATTGTCATGATATTTGTTCACAATGAAATTCGAAACTACTCAACCGATCTTCATAAAAGTTGGCATTTACGCATAATTTGGTCCAACTTGAGAGATAGAATGTTTTATATTTCGAATAATGCCCTCAATATTTTTTAATCCGAATTAAATGATTGTCAATATTGACTATTGTTATTTACTATAAGTTTCATCAGTCTCGAACAGATGGCGCTTTAAATTAGTTTGTTGACTAATAGTAGAACTAGAAAACTGTAGGCCCGACTGTTATAGATATCTCATAGATGGCGCCACGTCTTAATTTTGAATCATTATTTTAATTCAACATGTAATAACTGAGCCACAGTAACGCGATAATACTTACAATTAATAACAATAATCATCATTGACAATCATTTAATTTGTAATTAAAACATATTGAGGCCATTAATCGAATTATAGACTATCCTATTGCTCAAGTTGGACGAAATTATACATAAATGCTAACTTTCTAGCTAGTCAGCTAGTTAGCTATAAAGCTTCGCCCCTAATTATTCAAAGAAATTACAAATATATATTACAAAGGTTTGCGACAGTAGCGTAAATATTTGCGATTTGATACAGTTATCTATTACAACTATACCGCGTGAGCGAATGATATGGACTAGTTATCAAACATGACAACACATCGCAACTAATATTATAAATGCGAATGTCCTTGTGTTTGTTTTTTAAGCCCTAACTTAACAGATCAACATGAACATATTCATACACGTTGTCAGGCTTACAGAAAAGGATATTATAGGTCCTTTCAACCACAAAAAGATACTGTTCTCGAGAGATACGTCAAGTCTACGTTATTGTGAGAGAAGCTACCGGCAAAACGAAACGAAAACTGAACGTGAACTGGACAAACTCTACATTTCTTATTTATAAGTATTTTTGTACAATAAATGTTAAATAGAAATCTTAAAATATCAAGGTCAATTTGAAATTATTTACGTCCTAAATAAACCATGTAAGTTAAAATTGAATGCACTAAAATACTTATAAAGTTTAAATAAAATAACCGTATTCAATCAGTATTTGAATAATACTATCGTAAAAACAATAATAATCGACAACCCTGAGTATCGCGAGTAATTACATTTGCTCACGCATTTAAGCATGCTTGAAGAAAACGTGCAAACGTCGCGTCTAATTTTCAACTCCCCCGAGTGGAGCGGGAGACAAATTTAAATAAGAATTTCAAATTAGATTTTCGTAACCAGTGGTAATCGATTACGTATTAATTCTGAAACTTGTAGTCCGGTGAAGCTGTTAAAACCTTGCGAGGTCAATAGCGTAGTCAGTTCGAACAAACAAAAATTTTTTTTTATATCATAAGAGGCAAACGAACAGGTCACCTGATATTTAGTAATCACCACCGTCCATAGACACTTGCAGCAGCAGAAAAGTCACAAGTGCGTTGCCACCCTGTGTTTGGGGGAGGGGGAGTGGGAAAGGGGCGAGGGAGAGGGGAGGTTGGTTATCCGGCGCTCGCACTGACCGAACGAAACGCAACAATGCAAGCAATGTGACTTCACGTCGGTGTTTCTGTGGGTCGGGTGGTAGTACCTCGGGCGAGCCGGCCCATTCATACTGAAACCAGTAATAGCTTCAGCGTAGCTCTACCACCTTCAAAAAACGTGTGATTTTTAAATAATTTCTGAGTCGTAGGATACAACAATCGTGATACGGTTAAGCTTCGTTCACGACTCCTACATGAGGCGTGACTTCCAAGAATTATCACGCAAACTGTGAGAATGAATGAGTTGGACAAAAAATTCTAAGAATTACAAGTAATTGTTATATTGTTGTGTAATACATTTTTTTTGTGACTGCTATTTCACAGGTGTTACTTGAACGTATGCTATATTTCACGTGTGGCGACGATAATATCTGCATTTTTTTTTTATTTCGCTGAATCTGAATGTTAGTAAATATTACTTTCTGTCATGTATGTCTCTCACACGAACGACCTTTTTTGCTGCTGTCGTTCATACTGGAGTTATAAGTCGTGTTCATATGATATATAACAGGCGTATGATTTCTGCGAATTGTAATTTACATACTTTTCGATACATTCCATAGTTAAAAAATAACATTGATATAAATTTGCAATATTATAACTAATTATTTTTGAAGTGAAAACTTCTTAAGGCGCGTTGGGCGGTATTTTTGGCAGGAGATAAAAGTTATGATTTCGCGTCATGACATGACATACGGTAGTAAAGCGTGACCGAGCGTATTGCATTTGCGCGGCTTGCGTCAGACTAGCGACGCGTAGTTAGTAGTAGTAGCACATTATGTATTTGATTAATTAAGAAAACTGTGTGAAAATGTATATAATTATTGTTCGTAATGCCAATAAATGTGTAAACCAGACTAATGTTAATAATTTTAATATACAAATTATGATGTTTAAATCATTTTTACTATAATTCATTTAGAATTACAAAAGAGAACACAGTTATTTCATTGTTTTGAGTTTTCACTTCTATCGACAGTCCTTATGACTGCCTCGACTTTTTATTTATATAATACTAGCGGGTCTGGTAGACGTTGTCCACCCTCATTATAAAAATAAGCCTTGGCAAATTATATACCAAAATTTTGCTCATGAATCACTTTATCCACTAGTGGAAACCGCATAACGAACAGTTTAGTAGTTTTTGAGTTTATCGCGAACAGACAGACAGACAAACGCAGTAGGGGACTTTGTTTTATACTAGGTAATGATGAAAAATAACGCTAATTCATGAAATGTTCCACGTCTAATGTATATTATATTTTAGAACGCCACAGTCACTTGAATGAAATCAAGATGGCGTTATATAACTTAAATTTATTATATTTTTTGCAACGTTTGTGTAATTTTCGTCACAATTTAAAACCTCGTTTTACGTGCTTTTGTGGACGGTACATCGACTGGTAACGTCTATGAATTATAACTCATTCAGTTATAGTTCATAGTCTATAAGCAAGTCTGCATCATTACATAGTATAAAACAAAGTCCCCTACCGCATCTGTCTGTCTGTCTGTTCGCAATAAACTCAAAAACTACCGGACGGATTGTCATGCGGTTTTCACCGATCGATAGAGTGATCGATGAGGAACGTTTTAGTATATAATTTGTCAAGGATTTTTTTCTAAACAAGGCGGGACAACGTCTGCCGGGCCTGCTAGTTTAATATATGTTACATTTGAAATTATCCGTATCATGTTTTAAGTTTCAAGTTTGGTAGCCCTAATTGTGAAACTACTGGTGAAAAGTCATGTAACGCAAGTCACTAATTAGACGTTGGTCTCATTACAGAGGTATTATTATACGGCCAAGTATAATTTTGGGGCACTAATGGCTCATAATAAAGACGTGAATGCGTTAATAACGTGTCATTTGTGTTGGAGCTTTAGAAATAGTTATATCATTAAGCTTTTACGAAGTATGTACACACGAGAGGAATTGAGTTTAAGCTATATAAATACATGTATATAGTATATTGAGACATTAGTGCCAAAAGGTAAAACACTAATTCTGAGGCATAGGTCAAACCTATATAAAGGTGAACGATGCCGCGGAAAAAAGCTAGCTTATTAGTAAAACTGTTTGAAACATAATGTGTAGAATAGTCAAAAACACTATGTGGTTTCTTACGTTACTATTATATTAGATTACTTTGTTTTATTTAAATACTAGCGGGCCAGCAGACGTTGTCCCGCCCTGATTATAAAAATATCCTCGAAAAATCATATACCAAAACGTTCCTCGTGAATCACTTTAACCACTGGCGAAAACCGCATGAAAATTCGTTCAGTAGTTTTTGAGTTAATCGCGAACAGACAAACAGACGCGGCAGAGGACTTTATTTTATGTAATGTAATGATTATTGTACGGATTTAGTTTAAATCTATCTGAAGGATTTTAACAGTTTTTTTATGATTCCCGAAGGGTTGAACTGTAGTATAAAGACATCTTTAAATAGGCCCTGCGTAACGAGTGTATACCATATATACGTAAATTTATGTTGGTATATATAACTGAAATCGATAGACTACGACCTCTTTCGGCAGATTACAATGAAATTTTAGAGAATTAGGAATTTTTGGGAGACACTATTCATTTTACTATATAACTATTCATTCGGTGTGGCTAGACTACATTTTGTTTATATTCAAATTCGCATTTTATAGCAAATGAACTTGGAGGCGGTTGCTCAGTTATTGTACAATTCCTTAAAATAGCAGTTTTAATAGGTATAATACAGAGGTATATCCTATGAGAGAGACACGTCCCATTGAGAAATCCAAAAAATAATTATTATTATCATTTAGATGTATTTTGTGATATTCACATAAATGTTCTACAAAATAAATAACGTCGTAAATAAAAAAAAATACATCAATCAATTATTATCTACTCCACAAAAGGCGAAATAACATCGGTAATACGAAATAATGCTTTCACCTAACAACCACTACACAAGGGGTGGAGTCATTTTTCAACATAAAAATTTCGCTGTCCATGCCTTCGGGGGCTTTTTATTGTGGGACCCAACAAAACGGATGACAGACAAAGTTTGACTGCTCTTTCTTTATACACCAAGGCCTTTGAGCTGTCTACTCACTATAAGGAAGAGATAAACGACAACATGTCAGTTTTTATTATGTGCTTGCAGTATGAATAGGTCTTATTGTAAAAATCATTTGTAGAATTATTCAATTCCTTTTAAAATAGAATCTAGAAAAGAAAAACCGATATTAATGTCTAACAATTTGTAAATATTTATGGTTAAAATCTGTCACATAGTTGAAGGGTCATTAAGAAATTACTAATGTTATAAAAAAACCAAGGGAATAATAGTTATACTACGCTTTTTACTTGCCATTTACATGATACATCCAAAGTAACAATTAAATAAGTTGAAAACTATGTATACCTTTTTTAATGTCATTATGTAACAGTGAAATTATTTTTATTCGTCACTGCTATTTTACAGGTGATATGTGAAAAGACGCCATATTTTAAGATTATCGCTACATCAGTGATCTTACTGAACTATTTACACAAAGACAAAATTTATTATAAACACGAGAAAGTCTTACACTACATTAGCAGTCATAGGGCTTCATAATTAATTTCATAATAAATTAAATAATATGATAAATTATTCGTTATATGACGTGATATATAGCAGTTATACATTTCTAAGTTTAGGGGTCAAAGTGGTCGCCATGGCCGAAACCGGTCGGAGCAATCATCATCATCATACATATAACGTTCCATGCTTAGTTAAATAAAATATTAATCTATACTGATATTATAAAGAGGTAAAGTTTGTGAGTTTGTGAAGTTGTAGAGGATAATCTCAGGAACGACTGGTCCAATTTGAAAAATTCTTTCAGTGTTATAGAGCTCATTTATCGAGGAAGGTTATAGGCTATATATCATAACCCTAAGATCAATAGGAGCAGAGTACCAATGAAGAAGGTTTAAAATCGGATTTTTTTCCTCTTTAGAGCTTCCGATGCGTGGTAGCGTTAGCCCAAAGTAACTATTCCACACGGACGAACTCGCGGGCAGAGCCTAGTACGTTATAACACGAATGTAATATAATATGTAGGTGTTATATTATTATGATTTATCACTCCAATATACTTTTTTTTAATTATAGCATTTACTTATCTTTATCTATTCGTCCGTTGCGTACTATACAATCTATACACACATTTTAATGTTTTTAAATGCATTTAATTGTACTCAACTTATGTTACCGTATGATTTTAAGAGTTAGTTCTTAATCTTTTAGCAATTAAATAAATATATTATAATAATTAGGTAGCTGATAAATAATATTCTTAAATATTTATACTAGATATTATTAACGGGTCCGGCGGACGTTCTCTGGCCTTGATAAAAAAAAATCCTAAAATTCAACCGCAGCGCCACCTACTGGTTCCCATTGTAAATCTAAACCATTCTTGAATCCACCTGAACACTCATAATAAATTTCATGAGAATCTATCCAGCCGTTTAGGAGGAGTACAATTACATACTCAGGGACAGAAGAATTATATATATAAAGATACGTTATTTGTACAATAGCTTTTTATACGCGAGATTATTTCAATCCAACATACCACTATATAAGTAATATACCGATGCAAGATTTTTATAATTTCTAAAAATTGTTTGTTAATAATATCTTAATAAACTCTATCCCTTTGTTAATAAAAATTATTCCTTTGTAATAAAAATATAAATAATACAAAAGTAAATAACAATAGAATTTGTTGTCTAAACTCTCTTTTGTTGTCTAAACTCTCTGTATCTAATGCGGTCAATGTCAGTTTGTCACTACAAAGCATTTTAATCATCTAACAGATGTCTCCTTATCCTCGGGTAAGATTTGAAACCAGGACGACAAATCCCCTTTGACCCGTCCTGTTATCACAGCAGAGTGACAATTAGATAGAGCGAAGGACCTCCGTGTCCATTTTAAGTTGGTTTAATAGATATAAAGTTTTAGAATAACTAACATCAACTTGTTCTAGTTATGGGAACCATCTGCCAACAAAGAATATAACATTAGAGCATCAATTTAACCATATCGCTCTTACTTTTTAAAGTTAGATTTTGTATATATGGGATTTTGCAAATGTAAGGACAAAGCAAACAAAAAAAAGTGTGTGTGTACTTACCTACACGCGTTAGAATTTATGTTGCTTTGGCGTAACAAGATAAAAATCTTTTCAAAAATTTTATCTTCCGCCTTATTCTACGTTTGTAGAAAAAACGACACTAACAATAGAAAAAAGGTATTTAATACATTGAAAGTTTTAATACAAAGAAATACAAACAACAAATATAAAGAAACAAAATGTTGACTATAGCTAACTTCAGGGTATCGGTTTTTCGTGACGGTGTGCGCGCGCGTCGTAATAACTTCAGGGTGTCGCTTTTTCGTGACGGTGTGCGCGCGCATCGTAATAACTTCAGGGTGCCGGTTTTTCGTGACGGCGTGCGCGCGCATCGTAATAACTTCAGGGTGCCGGTTTTTCGTGACGGCGTGCGCGCGCATCGTAATAACTTCAGGGTGCCGGTTTTTCGTGACGGCGTGCGCGCGCATCGTAATAACTTCAGGGTGCCGGTTTTTCGTGACGGCGTGCGCGCGCATCGTAATAACTTCAGGGTACCGGTTTTTCGTGACGGTGTGCGCGCGCATCGTAATAACTTCAAAAATCTTGTGAAAACTTGTGAACTGTTCTTTTTTAAAACAAGATTAAATATATTATTTATTTTATTTTTAGCAACCAATCTTCCAGATTATTACTGCCATTGTCGAGTTTGTGAATAATAATAAAAATAAAATAATGTTCTAACATTGGATGGACTCCTTTATTAGAACTTTATATATAGCGTTTATAGTGTTGTTTAGTGCTTGCAAAAATCATAGTTCTTTAAACTATAATAACCTTGTATTAAATCAGGCTGACGTGATAATTTTTGTTTGAGATAAGTCCCAGATATATAAGATGTGAAACTAAAAACAAATTGATCGAAATCTGTCCAGCAAGGAGTAGTTTTTACGTGATCCGATGACTGACAGATCTCTTATTTTATTTATATGTAGATATATCGCGTACCAAATACAAAAAGATTGTATCACAGTTACAATAAACTCTTACAGTACGACCATGTAATGAAGGAAACGATAAACCTTACAAAAATTACAAACGCAAAAAAGAATTAGGCACTCTAAACCGCAGCGCTTACATAATTCGCGACTTAATTTTTATTTGTAAAGATTTTCAAATAAAGCAGTTTAGTTACAATATCAAGAATAGTATTTCTTTTCGAACGTCTAGTCTATCGAAAAATCTAAAAGGAACGTACATAGGTCTGAACGCGGAATGTATTTTATCTAAAACGATTTCGCACGTGACGTACGTCGATAAAATTCAATTTAACCCGACGATATTGTATAGCGAGCTACCTCGTTCCATCACAGAGCAACCGAACCCTCATCTTTCGTTGGGGCCGTTTTATTTAAAGAAGCGAACAAAGTTAGGCAACGGGCGGGCGCGGCCACGCGTAAACATTTACTCGGAAGGTTTATTGATGCTGGTCAACGTGGTTCGGTTTTACTACCGGGCCCTCTCACCCTTTATAGGATTTACGTATTTCTGCTTTGAAACCTCTGTAGTTTATTTTTATATGGTTATATTATTTTAGTACTTGTGTATTAAATGCATTTTTTTTCGCAAGTCTAATCTAACCAAACCGAGCCGAAAATGTTTTGTTTGCACTTAAAAATCACCAAGTTGGTAATATACAAAATTACCAATGATTGTTCGAAAATGACACATAACCTCAAAACTTTAATCATAAATATCTTAGTAACTATGACTTTCGGCGGGAGGGCAAAACACCCCTTTCCCCGCTGCTGCCATCCCCTTCAATCTTTATATAGATGCGAATTTCAAATGCAGCCCTTTAAAACACTTTTAGATTCCAAAAGACTTTATTTAAAAACAAAGTATTCAATAAGATTTAGGTGGAAAATGGGTTGATATGATGATGAGTTTAAAATAGAATTTCCTTTTGTTTCTCGACTGCATACTCTTTTATTTTGGTTTGGTTAGGTTAGGTTAGACTTGCGAAAAAACTAACGCGAGCCGGCCGCGTCATTTAATACACAAATACCATTATTTTTTATATATGTATACACAATTCAAACTAAGCATATTTTGTATTATGGTGATTAAACTGGTGATACATTGATTGAAGAAGGAATTGCTCTGCAGAAGTCCATTATTGAATATTATAGTGGACGTTACTTTGCACGTCCGTCTGGAATTGATTTGCCGCTACCACGTTTCACTGGAAATTGCTTTAAATTGAGTATAAATAGTGTAGTATACGCACCGCCGAAATAGCTTATGGTAGTTTTCTGTTACTCTGGGGGACCCCAAAGGGGTCTTCGAGAACATCTAAAGTTTTCGTTCAGTTCCAACTAACAACAGTAAAGGTACAATGCACGTATCTCGTGATCTCCTCTGTGTTGTAGCTGGCCACTGAACTTCCACGAATGTTATAAATATAATAGATAATGATTATTTTGATACTGCTGATTGATTACATGTCAGTCTCGATTTTTCAATGAAAAAAAACCGAGTAAGTTGTCAGTTTTTCTTTTTTAACTTTGATGTTGACGCGCATGTCAACCAAAAAGTTGGCGTCTCGATACTGCATACTAACTAAGATCTGAACGTCTACAATCGACTTATACAAAAAGGATCTATTGTATAATGATAACAGTACAAATAGCTTACGTTAAACTATGTGAAATTATAAAACGTATTTGTTAAAGTATTCAAGTATCCATGTATTCATGTAACTATTACGTAAACAATAATTTCGAGCGACATAAGAACGTAGTGTGTCGCTCCAGCCGACGACATTTGCATTCATTGCATGCAGCGAGCCACGGTCCCATGCGGCGCGCTATTTGCATGCATACTGGATACAAGCATGCGACAGCTACATTAATAGCTACACAATTTTCTATATTTTATATGACCATAATTTATATATACAACTATATATTCAATATAACACTAAACTTATCTTAGGTTAATACACGTAACAGTTTTTTTTCAACTATCAATATTAAACTAGGTGCCATAAAGAAAATAATATCAATGAAGAATATGTAATACAAGTAATTAACGTAACTTAGCAAACGTATAATACTTAAGTAGAATAATTACAATAGTTGCTTACATTTTAAACGATTTTTGACAATATTAATAAAATTAACGACAGTAGAAAAAAAGGTGCGAACCAAGAGTTTGCAGAAAAAAAACACACGTAACAATATCGTTCAAATTAATTAGATTTTTTAGCGGGAGTCTGTAATGTAGAAAAGCCTTTATATTTTTTACATAATTTTCACCTATTTAACTCTACATTTTGGAATATTGGTGGCGTTTTATGTAATATAGGTCGATTGTTGTGCACATGTAAACTGGATGGTAAACAATACCACGGAGTATGAATTCTAGGATTCCACAAAACTCCTTTAAAAGTTCTAACAAGGGGGCTACCATCTTGTTACAACATTCAAATAATCACAAGACACTTGTAATATTGCCCACTCGAAAACGGCAGTAATATTCCAGAAGAATGGTTATCAAAAAAATTATTTGCCGAATACATTTAAGTGAGTTTAGTGAGGCAGAAAACAGTAGGAAAATTTTGAAATATATCGACAAATTGTTGTTAAGTTCTACAGATAGCTAGCTAATTAGACAGCTAGTTATCTAGATTTCATACTTATAGATAGGTTTAATCACAATAGCAACTAAGATTAAATAACGACATAACCTAAAATGGAACACGTTGTACCTAGAAAAATACTACCGCTCATGGGCATGTGTCGGGGCACACTTATGAGTTTTTGGCGACAGTTTTTACATCTCTAAGATGGTGTGCTAGCGAAGCGGGTATTAGAAAAATACCTCATGACCATTGTTAATAAAATATAATAGATAAAAACCAATGATAGCTTAGCTTTAAATTATTCGTTTAAATAAAGTATTTAATATACTTCAACCCAATCAACTTGTCATTACATAGTATAAAATAAAGCCCCTACCGCGTTTGTCTGTCTATCTGTTCGCGATAAACTCAAAAAGTACTGAATGGATTTTCATGCGGTTTTCACCAGTGGATAAAGTGATTCATGAGGAACGTTTTGGTATATAATTTCTAATATGATATTTTGTACATTTTTAAAGTTACGTTCTTTCCGATTCAATGTTTGTATAATTTTTACACAGAATATTGGTATATGCCACAAAATATACTAGACATATATATACTTAAAATTATAAAACTAATGTCAATATTCCATTAGCTAAGCGCATTATCATATGCGTGTCCCATTTGAAATGAAAAGCACGTACTGAACTGTATGTATATCACGTAATTAATATGTACTTGCATTCTAATTAGCTGAGAGCATAACAATATGGATTCCAGATAGAAATAACTCACAATAATTCAAAGTATTGAAAAAATATAAATATAAATATGCCTAGTAATTGACTTAATATTACTGTACTATTTACACAGTTACACAAATATATTTAATCCTTGGCAAAAACAAGTAAATAAAACTGTCACAGTTCTTCGTATTTACTCTGTAGGAGTATGAACAAGTTTATATATGTACGTAATATTATATTTTTTTGAAGACGAGTGTAACTCGGAAGGGAGAGTATACGTCCCTAATTCTGTACGGGCGAGATACCTTCATTTACAAGGCATTGTGCCTGTCGGATTATTACCTCCTCTCCCTATCCCAGTCACGTACTGAAGGGAAGGGTGAAAACAGAACACAATTATCTATTGAAAATTATAATTTCTGTAATGCAAGATTAGGCACTGTATTCTTCTATTCAAAAGCTTTTCATGTTTTGACATGACATTGTGGTAGTGTGTCACATAAGAGTTGACAAAACTTATATTCAATATGCCATAAAACATAGTCATTGGCCACATATTCATTTACCTTGAATACGACATCGAAAAGCGCATTTTGCCGAAAATTTCCACGTCTCCTTTGGCTAGATTATAATACATAATTATTTTAAGCTTACCAGTTACTGGATTTAGGACACCTTCCTCATCACACGTTGATAATAAACAAACCATCTTGACGGGAATCGGTTTGTATGATACCATAGCTATACAACGTATAAAGCGCAAATTTCATTTTCGAGCAACGGTCTCCTATGTGCTGTAATACATACATAATATATCGTTCCTAAAAACAAATAAAAATCATTTACAAATAGGCTTTGAATCGTTACAACTGCAATATTAATTAACTCAAAAGTTTCACAAAAGATAACCATACGCCTCGCGAGCGCACCGACTTGTCATATAAATAAAACTATAGTACTTACAGCTTGGAAACAGTCGTCACGTGAAAGGGCAAACCGACGCCTGAGTTGACTGAGAAGGACGTGGAAAAAAACGGGAAGGAAAAAAAAATACAGCAATATATTTCCGGCGCAGGTGCCTCTGCGACGTAGGTTATGTTTCTATGGTTAAGATGGATGTGTGGTGTAACCAGAAAAGATAAATTAAAAATGAGTATATTAGAGGAGGTTGAAAATAACACGAGTGACAGAGAAGTTGAGGACTAAAAGGTTAACATCGTGCGGGCATATTAGGAGGAGAGATAAATATCATGTAACTTGAAAACTTTTAAGTATGAAGTGGATGGCTATATGAGTAGAGGAAGACCGAAAAAAGGCATGAATGGATTGTGTGAAAAATGATGTGTATAAAAAGTGTGAATACTGGGTTGACATTCTAACAAGTGAGAGTGGAAAAATATAATAGAAAAATAAGAAAATATATATAATTGTCACAATATATGAAATAAAATGTTTTGATTTTATATAATAGATTTTTTTTTAATCTGATTCCTTATCTGTACTCCTGACAATATCCTCGAAGGGCCTCTTTGTAATGAGTAGAATTATGATTTTTTTTTTGTTGTATACGAATTATTCTTAAGCCGTACGCAGAAAAGAATGTTGAAGTACAAGTGTCACTGGTTTATACTTTTATCAAATAAGAGATTAGAAAGAAAGAAGAAACAAAGAAATATTTTATTCATAATGCATTGTTCACAAATATACGATATATAAGAGTGGATAAAAAAATGCACGTCGCAGCATTACGAAATGGCATCCAGCTCAGCATATGCTAAAGTGTTATGAGAAACACTTAGCGCTGATTTTCAGCTGGCACCCAATGCAAGTCACGGAGCGATATCAATTAAAATTATGAAATATGGTATATATAGGGAAAACAAGTAACGTAAAAAATAATATTGTATACAGGGGAAATAAATAAAATTAGTAGGATACATAAAACAACATATAAGAGAAGCAATTACAGACGTGATTCAAATATATATCCAACAAAAATTAGATGCAAAACCTTTAATTTACAAACATTGTGATAATAATAAAAACTTTTTAAAATTAATTTTAAATGTAAGTACCGCGTTGAGATTGCGTATTGGAGGGGGCAGGTCGTTCCAGCACCTAGTAGCGGCGAACCTAAAACTACCCCGAAATGAGGTGGTAGCATGCCGATGAGTACATAACATATACTTCGAAACTCTAGTTCTATAATTAGATGATAGATAGATTAGATGTTTTAGTGTTAAAGAGTGCAGATTAAAATAGCTTTATTTATACTTTATGGGTTGTAGTGTTAACCATAATCTCACCGATATTAAATGATAATGTGGTTTAAAATGCTGAATACGCTAAACGTAGAGGATGATTAGCTCTCAAATGCGTTTGCTGGAATACACCAATAGGTGCTTGGCGACAAAGCTTGAACTTGAGGGTGGTAGTTGGCCAGATAAGGTTTATATAAAGCCATATCACCATTCTATGGTAAATGATAATAAGGATTCGGTAACATTTTTTGCTTTTTTAAATATCATATAACATAGTTTTAGAAGCTTAAAAAAGTCCGTATATAGCATGATTGTTACGTAGAAAGTTCATCGCGCGAATAGCTAAGTATTCACCGACCGTTTCTTATCAGTAATGCTTGCTTCTCGCCGAGTGGCCAACGCGCCCTCAGCCCCCAATACTCCGCACCGCGTCTCGCGGCCCTCCTGCACGATTATTTATTTACTGCCTAATGCATTCCGACATACTTTTGGAATGGTAATTGTTCCGTTCCAAAGCATAGTAACGTTATGTTAAGTAATCCATAAACATTGTTAACAAATAGGGTATGAAATGCTAAATAATTTTTCAAATGTGACCTACGCTTCCAGAGATTAGCGCTTACGAACAACCGAAAAATAAATAAGGTTTTGTTCTTTATAATATCTCTATAGACAAGTTAGCGTCAGTTTATGAATATGTCTGATAATTTTGGACGATATTATCAAAGTCTTTGACATATAACTTTGAAAGGACTAGACATACTATGCAATGCAGATGCTGAGACAAAACTATAGACTTTTTAAGTTAAAATTGGTAGCTAGACAACTATTTTTTTTTTAACTGACTTCGCTAGATCTTAACAGCTTCACTGGACTACAAAGCTAATCAACCCGAAACCAGTAAATTATTCAACATTATTGGATAACATTTGTAAAACGATATTACATCTATTTACCCAATTTATTATAGTATAAATGTTTGTAAACTATAACAATATTTATATAAGTATGCCTAAACAAATCGATGAGAACTTTGTCATTTCTTACAATGCAAAATTACAGTCAGTGGATACCTCTTACGCATAGTAAATTTGACGGTCATTGTCACACGCCTACGTAACGTTACCGATTTGTATTGAAATAACATGGTAGAAGTTTTGTATTTGGTATATATAAAAATCATGTGTTATGTATAAACTAGCTGCCAGTCCCGGCTTTGCACGGTGTACTAATGAACGAAATGTAACAAAATCTTCCCTTTACAGAGTACCTACGACCATATAATAATATAGAAACTAAACATTGTGTTGAAAAATGTTTTGACCTGATGAAGTAACCATAAACATAAGTTACCTAGGAAATAAACAAGTAGAACGTTATATATATCGGAGGAGCCACTGATGACCTGCGATATCGCGCTATTGACTATTCGGGGGTGTTACTAATGACCCAAACGCTATAGGTTGAAGTTATCAGCTGTTTATGTATCTTGATGCATTAAAAGGCAACCGACGACTAGATGCTGAGCATACTCTCTCAGACAGTTGGGATAAGTCACACCTACGGATAGTTCGTCAGTGTTTCTGTATCGGTTAACGTTTTATTCAATTCAATTGTTGGTGTATTGATCGATCAAATCATAACCATGACGTCACTATGCATGACGTCATATTTTTATATGGACGCCATTTTATCGCTGCCCCGACATATATGTTTATTTAATAATAATTATAAACCATCATCAAGAGGCTGTTTTTTAGTTGTTTGAAAACATTAATCTCTGTAGCTAGTACCCAGGCTTAAAAATATTTTGACATATCATGGCCTATCTATTGAGAAAAACTATAGATGATCAAATATTACGTCATGGCTCTTAGGATCAGAGCAATTACCATACAAAGTGTAGGTCAAAAAATACGTTAAAGGAGAACAAAGTAATACGGCGGGTGGACCGTGTAGTGCGGCATGGGATATCGGGTCCCGAGCTTGTAAAGAGTAAATAAATATGAAACTGTGTTACAAATAGTCTATACTTACTATTAGAAAAAGAAAAGATTAGATTTTTTGTTTGGAATGATCAAACTTAAGGAATATTTAACCGATTGAAACATTTATTTTACCTATAAAAAATTACATTATCAGGGGGGTGGCGCCCCGGGGGGGGTTTTTTTTTTTGGGGTTGGGGGGGGGTTTTTTTTTCTTTTACGAGAGGAAAGGGGGGAAGGAAATGCCCCCCCCCCCCGCTTCCCCCGGCTCCCGCCGGGATCTCTCCTCTTCCGTTTTCCCCCACACTTTTTTTTTTTATTTATTCGCCTATTAGCGATGTTTTTTTCTCCTCCCGGCGAAAATTAAAATATTTTCTCGGCGCGGACAAAAAAAAGAAGCCGCGCCGGGAAAAAAACATAATATTAGTTGGGGGGGGGGCGGACCGCTCCCCTATATAACATTTCCATAGGAAGGGGTAATTGAGCGGGGCTGGAAAAGTGGCGCGATCTGATCACAATAATGCGGGAATTTCAAATATATATAAAGCGGCGCAACCAATCAGCTTATAACTACGTTTTATTTTCAAAATCTGCATTATCGCAAGCGAAATCGCGACAAATTAATGAATATCGGTCATCATACTACACTACATTTTTTAAGACATTACGGAAATATGTGAACTGACCTGCGGGCTCGGGATCACACAGCGGTGGGAATATTAAAAAACTTTTGGTCGCCCAAGTTGGATTGTCTTTTTTCAAAGACTGTTTACTCCGCGGGATCAGGGGCTTTATTTAGTTTTTGTTCCAGATGAATTTGAGTGTTCGTGACCCGTTTTCGACAGTACGATGGAAATGCGCTTAATTCTTCGGCGCCATAACGCTTTTATTCTATTTAAATAAATTGAATAACGGAACGAATGCAAAGTTCTTTATACCGTTTATTCAATTTTATCTCTTTAATACTTAGGAAACAAAAGGATTAAGTACTGGGGTTTTACAAAATCATGAGAGAGAGACGAACTTCTTAGCCTTCCATGGATTCACCGTGCGGGTGCCAGGTCCATCGTGTGGCAGAGGGAGAAACTCAGAGCAGTTCCCAGGACTTGCGACCCAGGTGTAGGTTTAAGGAGGCGCATGGAGATCAACGCTCACCTTCACTGCTCGAGTTTCCCGCCCTGCCCAGCCAAATTTGGTAGGAACCTGTTAGTGCAGCCTTTGATACTCGTTCTAAAATAGAACTTACTGCAGTTCTCGACAGGCCAAGGTCCTTCAGAAGGTTGTAGAGAGATATATATGAAAAAAATGTGCGTAAGTACGGAACGATATTATTTTTCAGTATAGTCTCTAAGTTCATTGGTAAACGGTACGTATAATAAAATGTTAAATTAAGTTTGACATTATCGCGTTAACGCTGTGTTCTAAAGATTTATTTTCAAGCGTTAACAACTTCTAGTTTCTAGTTCAGTTTCAAATACAAATTGTGATCTTAAACTTAAAAAATGTAACGTTTGGGTCTTACTATAGGCATTTTTTTTTCGGTTAAACGAGCGAGGTCGCTGCCCAAATATTTAGAAATAAAACAAAAGTTTTTTCTTGTCAGGACCTCAATCTGTCATGTAGTGGCTTTCAGATTTTATTAATAAACTTATCTTAATTTACAATATATTCCATAATATTAATTGCATTTTACGTAATATAGTTCATGCACAAGTAAACTTTATGGAAAATAATACCACAGAGTATGAATTGTGAAATGCCACACAAAAACTTTATTTTTTATGTCATAGCAGGCAAACGAACTGGTGGGTCACCTGATGTAAAGTGGTTACCACCGTCCATAGACACTAAAACCAGGGGAGTCGAAAGTGCGTTGCCAGCCTGTGCTTGGGGGAATGGGAGGGAGGAGGGAGAGGAGATGGGAAGGGAGGGGAGATGGCCTCCGACGCTCTCAGTGACCAAACGAAACGTAACAATGCAAGCACTGTTACTTCACATCCGTTTTCTGTGAGAGGGTGGTACTACTCCGGGCGAGCCAACTCATTCATTCTGAAACCAATAGTACTTTCAGCGTGGCTCTACCACCAACAAAACTCTATGGAAAGTTCTAACACGGGGTTCAACATCTTGTTACAACATTAAAATTATCACTTGACACTTGTAACATTATTACCTAATCGATAATGGTAGTTATAATGTAAAAGTTTTGTTACTACAAATGATAATGAATAAAGTAAGAATATGAACGTATATATCACTTCAAATATATTAAATTTCCCCAACTTCTTTGTAAGTTCCATCTTCAAAAGATATGAGTAAATATACTACTAATAGTTTCACGTGAACAACTTTAACTATAAATTGTTAAGGGCTTTTCTCCGAAACGCGCACAAACGCCGCTGATTTTAAATAGAAGATCGCACCGCAAAACCGACATAAGGGCTCGTTTAGTTAAACAGAACGCGGTTTTGTGGATACGGGGGAAAGCTCAGCTTTTCATTTAAGGCCAAGTGAAAGCTTTTTCTATACATATATTTTACATATAACTAAAATGATAGTGATCAGCGGTAGTGTGTCAATAACTTCAAAACTGCTGGATAGATATAATGATATTTTAGTTTTACGTCGTACATACTTCGCCATTATCTAAAAAAATCTAAATTTAAATTATTTTATCATTTTGTTAACCCCCCCCTCCCCAATTTACACGAAATAGGTAAAACTGAAACAACTAATCATACATAATAGTAACGCACTAAAAACACAATCACAAAATACATTTTTATTGCTACTATAAACGTGTGAATACTTCTATCAGACAGCAGAACTTAATTATGTAGTAAAGTTGCTAAAATGAGACACCAAAGCCTTGTACGAGACGAGAAGTGAAATGGAGAATATAGAAGATTATTATGAGTTTATTGTTTACCACACACCATTAGATAAGGGAAGCAATAGAGAAGGGTTTTTGATAATGAGATAATAATTTAAGAAATATATACATACGTATATAACAATATCTGGTACTATGGTTAGATAGAGGAAAACTCTGGCTGATAGTTGACTAGAATAACGAAAAAAGGGTTAATAGAGAGATTTGGGGGAGGCCTAAGCCGCGAAGGCGAGTACTACAATTCAAGATAAAAATATGAACAACGTGTAGGTATATGGAAATAAATAACGAGACTATAAGGGGTATTTGTTAATTAATTAAAGAGTTATTGTATAGATTCGATTGTAGTAAATAAAAGGGGGAGAGGGGTGGTGGGCCTCCGGCGCTCTCACTGACCGAACGAAATGTGTCACTTCACGTCGTCCGTGTTTCTGTGGGTCGGGTGGTAGTACCCCGGGCGAGTTGACCCATTCATGCTGATACCAGTAATAGCTTCAGCGTGGCTCTACCACCTATAATTCATGATATACCTATAATTAAATATTCAAGGAATATATAAATTATAAAATAAATAGTTTATTCTTATTTGACAATACATAACTTCCCTTTCATATAAGGTACATAAATATAATATAGACATAATGGGTAGACATTAGCGTTAATTACTTATAAAACCTGAAAGAGGATTGTAAATCCACTCTCGCAATTTGAATTGAAATTGGCAAACGCCAGAGCAAGGGCCTAAAGTCTACGACATAAGCTTTACTAGATAAGTCTTTAAATTGGTTTTGGTTGTTTGGTTAAAACAATATTTGAAGTATTGTAAACGTGTAAACATTAAGACGAGTGCGACACGATAGAGGTGAAAACTTATAAATAAATACATGGATTTAAAGTTCTAACAAATTTGTCAACGTATATAATGCAAACAAATGATAGTAATATTTACATACGTGCAATATATACACACATACGTACAAAACATACATAATTACGTAATAATAAATACCTAATAATAAAAATGTCATTATTGGAAGGAACAATGCACTCTTTGTCAGATGTGGTTGACCGCCGAATGTAAACGATTCAGTGTGTAACGGACCCAAACGTGATGGATTACCTTCGTTCCCGAATCAATATACTTAAAAACATTTTAATCGCGTCAATTAACTCATATTGTAACTGTACATCAATTTATATTTTATATCTCGATAATTATATAAAAAAAACTCATCAATACAGATAAAAACATTTGGCTCAAATCACCCCGAATTTCTTGAAAAACTATTTTAAAGAATATGCATCTAATATATCAACTTACGTCTAAGCAAACGTTCGTACTACGTTCGTACAATAAAAATCGTTAAAGTAAAATTAACAATGCCGGTTTTAATAAATCTATATCCTCAACTTTCACCGGTCGTGATCGATGTCCGCAAATTAGCTACGACGCGCCGAGTTTCGGAGCGCGCCGGCGAGACCGCGCGGTGATTTTTCATGTCAAACTTTTAAAAGATTCCTTACAACTGTACATTTGTATTCTTAGGATTGCGGGAATAAATGCACGAGTTTCAGAAACGAATGTGCCGGTTTTTGGAAAACCACCTCAATCATTTTGCTTAGATTTTTCGAGACGATCTACTACATTTAAATATTATATGTTACAGTGTTAAATTGTATCGTGAATACAGCAATAAATCATTTACATCCTATTTCAATCGTGAGGAAACCACGGTATATTCATTTTGGTTCGTTTTATAGTATTTACACTCAACAGTTTCAAAATCTCTGGAGCTGTATTTGACTAAGATTGCCCTTTTAAGATTGGTGTACATTTTGACATAAGCTTAGGTAAAACCATAGTTAAATATTAAGGGTGTTATTACGAAAAAGATAAATACGTATTGAATATTTGCTTTAAAAAAGTTTGGATACCTACGTATTAAATGCACCGCGCTCGCTGAACGTTCGACATCTTGTTCTTCTATCTCTGTTTGGTTAGGTTAGGTTAGACTTGCGAAAAATAATAACACGATCCTGTGGCGGCAGCCGTCGGCAAGCGCGGTGCATTCAATACGTAAGTATCCAAACTTTTTTAAAGCAAGTATTCAATACGTATTTAACTTTTTTGTAGTAACACGGTAAATTAGTTTTCATTCTAAATGTTTTAACGCCATCTATTACTCATTCATCGCACTATATATATTAAAGTTTCATATTTCTAAATGTTTCGTATGTTCTCAAGAATATTTAACACCGTCTATAGCTAGTTATTTCGATTGATAGATTTGATCCTACGACATGGCATTGTAAGGCTAATTAGCTAAAGTAACTTGATATACAGGTACGAAATTTATGATTACAATGTAAATCACAGTTTTATTGATTGAAAAATTGATGTATTGTATTGTAATTTAAGTTATTGGTATCGTTTAAATTGACTTTTAAAATTCACCACTTGAAGTAACCATTTTTTTTTCAAGAACTGTTCCGTATGTTAGATTAATCAAGTGTCTCACGATGACCTACTTTTTTAAATTAATAAGTTGACCACAATCGCATCTAATGTTAAGTGAAGAATCAACTTAAAATGGCAAACGCGCTTAATCTAGTGGAATCTGGGTCTTAAGTGTAAACAAGTCACAAATAATGCTTACTAAAAATTTAACAAGCCCTGGCCAGAATCGAACCGACAATTTTACTTATGGTTTTAGTGAAACCGGTAAATCATAAAGCAGATGCTTGAGATGATGGAGATCCAAAGATAATTTTTGCAATTCACGTCTGCTTTGGACATTCCGTAAGTTACGACCTCCGCATAGCGCGCACCAGATATGGGATTCTTTAGGACACGCTACATAAATTCGAACGTAGAATTGCCTTTATGGCCCCTTCACATGAGAGTTCGCCTGGAATAGGTGGTTATTTATTTCGAAGGACAACTATTATTTTTTGTCACCTACTGGTTACGTACTGCTTATATAATTATATATACTTTACCTATGAAATTGCCGTTCTGCAGTACTGGCCATTTCAAATCAAAATAATTTTTGTTTGGTTAAGAATTCTAATTTCAAATTAATTTTATTTTAAAAACATGGAATTCTTTTTCCAAAGGTAGTCATTTGTTTATTGATTAGTGTTTTCATTTTCATCGCATTTCAATCTTTTTTGTCATCATGGATACGTTAAAAATTCGAGTAATTATGGAATATGAGTACCGTCGTGGCAGCAACGCGGCACAAGCGGCACGCAACATCAACGACGTTTACGGAACTAACACTACAAACCAACGCACCACCTGTTATTGGTTTGCTCGCTTCCGTTCTGGGAATTTCGACCTGAAAAATGAACCTCGCGGTCGTCCGAAGACTTTGGTCGACAATGACGAATTAAAGGCGATTGTGGAAGCTGATAATACACAATCTACGGCTAAATTAGCAGTAGCTTTCGACGTTAGCGTCAAAACAATATTGGTCTATTTGCGTCAAATTGAAAAGGTAAAAAAGCTTGACAAATGGGTGCCCCACGAGCTCAATGATCGCCAGTGCGAAGTACGCGTCGAGACGTGCCTTGCACTGCTCAACAGACACACAAATGAAGGAATTCTGAACCGCATTGTTACCTGCGATGAAAAATGGATTCTGTTTGGATAACTGCAAGCGCTCAGCAAGTTGGTTGGATCCTGGTTCAGCACCTAAACAATGCCCTAAACGAAAACTTACCCCTAGAAAAGTGATGGTCACTGTTTGGTGGTCTAGCGCCGGTGTGATTCATCACAGCTTCTTACCAAACGGGGTGAGCATTACTGCAGATGTGTACTGTGAAGAACTGAACACAATGATGGAGAAGCTGGCACATCTCCAACCAGCATTGATCAATCGCTCGTCTCCGCTGGTCCTGCACGACAACGCGCGACCTCATACTGCACAGCAGACGGTCTCCAAGTTGCAAGAACTGGGGTTGGAAGTTCTCCGTCATCCGCCCTAATCACCAGACCTTGCACCTACAGACTACTACTTTTTCCAGAATTTGGATAGCTCCTTGGCGGGAAAAAAATTCAATACCCGAGAGGCAGTTCAAAATGTCTCTGAAGAATTTGTTGCCTCCCGTCCAGCTGATTTATTTAAGAAGGGCATCAATAAACTGCCACTGCGTTGGCAAAGATGTATTGATTGCATGAGTGATTACTTCGATTAATACAAATAAAAATTATATGAAAAAAAATCGTTTAAATTTTTTCATACAAAACGGCAATTTCATAGGTAAAACCTAATAGTTTTCTTGCTTTATAAATGTGTGACTCTTGTAGAGTCTACGTAAATAATGCAGAATGCAGAAATTTGTGAAACAAACTATATATAGATACATTCAGATACTTGGGGCTTAGTACTTGGTAATCTGTCTGACTTGACTACCACGTACGAGGTGTAGCAATCACTATATTGATTAGCTTAGGTGGATATCGTTCCTGCACCAGGCAATAATCAGTAAACAAGGCTGGGAGAGTGTCTGTAGCCTAGATTCGTCCACGTTTCACCACTGAATAACTAGACGTCTTCAGGATGTTCACCCTTATGTGGTCCATATTCCTGTGATTTGTACGGAGCGATTTGCTTCCACGTTTATTAAACATACGGCTAAGGATTGGAATTCACTCCCAATGTCTATCTTTCCTCGCTCCTATAACTTGGGAATGTTCAAGAGCAGAGACTTTGGATATTTAACGAGTAAGCGCGATTTTTGGTCGGCCTCATCTTTTCGTACCATCGCGTGAGGTCAAGACCAAGTGCATACCTACAATACATAAAAAAATTGCCCATCACACATATGGTGATAAACTAGACACAATGATTCCCTTTTAGTTTACCAACTTTCAGGTGCAATGTATAGCTTGTAGGCTGTCATGACAGGCCCGACTGCTGAAACATTAGATGTTACAGTGGTCGTCATTGTTTTTGAATTGTGATTACCATTAGGCACAGTGTAGACACTTTGTCATGATACGTAGCAGGAATCCTGATAAACTAGATTATTACAGGTTTTATATTGTTAAATGATTCGCCTGCGTCTTCAAAGTAATTATTTTTTATGACTAGCTGACCCGTGCAAATTTATCTGCACCGAATCGGTTATTACTGGTTTCAATTGTCTTTTTAAACGCGAAGAATCTTCTAAAAACCTAAAACTCGATTGCAGCGACACCTATCGTTTCCAATTATGAATCCAAACTATCCAGGGACTCAGTCAAACATATACCCAGTTGGTGTGTGAGAAATCTTTTAAAATAAGCCTAGAACCCGTTCGCAGCATCACCTATCGTTTCCAATTAAGATAAAAACTAACCAACATATATTGGTGATAAATGTCAGTACCTTTTGGGTTGCTCCTGTGCCACTCATCCCCACGTCCCTTCACTATTCGCGTAGAGCCAGCGGCAGCGACAACGCAATAATTATGCTGGGTTGTAGTTTATATTTCGTATTATCTTCTGACTGACTTCATTGATCAACATACTGTAAAAACTAACTTTATCTATATTACATTTTCACTTTGATTTAGATGTTTTTTTTTTATAAGAATTTGTGAAGTATACGTGAAATCTGCATCTAAACTTAATCTTTTGAAATTTATTTTACTTTTGACACATAAATTATCTTTATGGATGAGATATTAAAATTAGATATATGATGTCGCGGACTTTTTTGTAAAAGTAATGAATATATTTGTTATATTATATTCATGTAAATGTAATAATTTACATTTTATGTGTTTAATTATTGAAACTATACATTTCTCAAATTAAAAAAAATATATCTAACTATAATATAAATATAATATAACTTTCTTGTTGTTATTTATTTTTTAAGAAGCATAGAGAGATTAAATATATCTTATATTTTTAGTTAATCTGTCTGATATTCACAAAAAAAGTTTACCAAAATCCGTTAAGAATTTCATTTACGACAAAGTTTTGACTTTCGTCCGTTATCCTGGAGAATCCCTTGTGTTTTATGGGACAGAAAGTATCCTAGAGGTTACTTTATAATATTAGATATCACTATATCAAATTTCCTCAAATTTGGTTCAGTACTTTCAGATACGCGTTTACAGGGACAGACAGAGGGACAGACAGACAACATTTTTATTCAACATATTCACATCAACATATTTACAAGAATTGTAAATAGATGATTTTTGGCTTCTATATCGATAAAAAGTCCATACGATAATAATTTAAAAAAAATATTTAATGTACAGATTTGGCCTAGTTACAGTTTTATTATATTAAATACAATTATATACAATTAAAAATAAACAAAATATTACATTTGAATTTGGAATCTGTCATTTTTATATGATTATTCATTGAAATTTTCTCATTTTGGCGCCAATACATTGTACAATATTTTGCGATATTATAATGGAGTGGGGTGATAAAGAGAACCGAATCGCTGTGATTGCATTACACAAAGTAGGTATGGAGCCAAATGCAATATTTAAAACTCTCCATACGCTTGGTATTAGTAAAATGTGTGTGTACCGGGCTATTAATAGGTACAATGAGACCTCCTCTGTTTGTGACAGAAAAAGATCTGGCCATCCACGTAGTGTTCGTACGAAAAAGGTGGTCAAAGCAGTAAGGGAGAGAATTCGAAGAAATCCTGTCCGAAAGCAAAAGATTTTATCTCAGAAGATGAAGATAGCACCTAGAACTATGTCGCTTATTTTAAAAGATGGCTTAGGACTTGCAGCCTATAAGAGACGTACTGGTCATTTCTTAACTGATAATTTAAAAAAGAATACGCAAAGGGAGGTCACAGAAAAATTTTGTTTACGGATGAGAATTTTTTTACAATTGAGCAACATTTTAACAAACAAAATGGTATTTACGCTCAAAGCTCTAAGGAAGTTTCCCAATTATTCGACAGAGTGCAACGTGGGCTCTAACCGACTTCAGTGATGGTTTGGTGGGGTATTAGCTATGAAGGAGTGACTGAGCCATACTTTTGTGTGACAGGTATCAAAACATCAGCACAAGTGTATCAAGATACCATTCTGGAGAAGGTAGTAAAGCCCAGTGTTCAATAACCAAGAATGACCCTTCCAGCAAGACTCGGTGCCGGATCATAAAGCTCGTTCTACGCAGTCTTGGTTGGAAACGACCGTTTCGGACTTCATCGGAGCTGAAGACTGGCCGTAGTCTAGTCCGGATATTAATCCGCTGGATTATGATTTATGGTCAGTTTTAGAGAGTATGGCTGGCTCTAAATGCCATGATAATTTGGAGTCCCTAAAGCAATCCGTACGATTGGCCGTGAAGAATTTTCCCATGGAAAGAGTGCGTGCTTCTATTGATCACTGGCCTTAACGTTTAAAGGACTGTATTGCATCCAATGGAGACCACTTCGAATAAGCTTTTTATATTTTAAATTGTTTTATAGTCATGTATTAAACTAACACATTGTAAAATTAATAACTGTTATTTGCAATAGAAAATATTTCTGTCTTTGTTTCAATATTTATGGCAAGAGTAGGTATGTCTTAGTTCAGACGTTCCCAAATTATAAACATAAGAACGAACGGACCAACAGGAAGAGACTTTTTATAAATATGTAAGAAAAGAATTGTCAGTGATATTCAATATGTCTAGGTATATACATATATAGATGGTACCTTGTCGATTGATTTTAAGTGGTTAACAATAGGAAAAAGTATCCCTATAGTAGTAACTGAACAACATAACAACATGACAATTTTGACCTATTGTTCGTCGGTTCGTTCCAACGAAATAGTCAAAAAGGAATAATACAGAAAGAGGAAAAGAAATACTTTGCAAACAATCTCGAGTCCATGTAAAATTGTTGACACGAAGCTAGGAAAGTTAGAGCTAGTTAGTGCCATGTCCGACCGGAACAGTTGGGCGGGCGTGGGCGGTCGCTTCAATTTCTTGCTTGTACAGCGTCAGCTACTAAGAGCGGACATGTTATAAGCGATCGGAAAAAAAACACGTCATAAATATTTTGTCGTCGCCATAGAATCATTACATAGTATAAAACAAAGTCCCCTACCGCGTCTGTCTGTCTGTCTGTTCGCGATAAACTCGAAAACTACCGAACAGATTGTCATGTGGTTTTCACCGGTGGATAGAGTGATTAATGAGGAACGTTTTAGTATATAATTTGTTAAGGATTTTTTCATAACCAGGGCGGGATAACGTCTGCCGTGACCGCTAGTATATTATATGTATCAATAGCTAGCTTAGTTTAGCTTAGACAGATTCGCGAAGTTGAATCCAAGGTAACAGCCTGAGCCGTGTTTCAGCCACTTTGACACCCTTGAGTTTGTTGCCGAGTGCCGAGGCGAAGTGCGTTAAGCCCTCACCTTAGTCCGGTGAGGCTGTGAAGGCCCGCGAGGCTAATAGCGTAGTAAGTTAGAAAAAATCGCTATAGTAATAATAATCATTTTATATATTCTCAAAATAATCTAAAACAGTGGCTACAGATTGAAAACCTTTTGTTACTAGAATATATGTGAAATACATAATGTAAAGCTCTAAATATTTAACTCTATTTTAAATCAAAATTAAACTCTAATAGTTATCACAAATATGTGGTTATAGACAGTTATATAAAAAACGATCATTCATATTTGTTTATGTGAAACATCTATAGCGGCGGTCAAACCAAATATTGGTATAGCGACGCGTCGCCACGGTATTCGTCGCCATGCTATATGATTTTGAATTTCTGTATTTAATGAATATGAATGTTTTTTTTTTTCTTGAAAAAATGCTTAATAATTTATTATCGATTATGCCATATTTGGGGGGCGCCGCGTTTGTTTCCCGGATGGGGCTCCCCCCGCGGGCCCCCCCCCCCCCCTTAAACCACCCGGAGGTAACAACGCTTCCTTCCTTGCTTTTCTTTCTTTCGTCGGGGGGGCCGGCGCCCCCCCCCCCCCCCCCCCCCCCCCCCCCCCCCCCCCCCCCCCCTCCCCCCCCCCCCCCCCCCCCCCCGGCCCCCCCCTTCTTCCCCCCCTCGTGTTGTAATTTTTTTTTGTCGGTGGTGTTCATTTCTTTCAGGTGACCCCCCTCTTCTTTTCCCTCCTATTATATAAAAAAAAAAAAAAATTATTTCCTATATACATATTTTCGCAACTCACATACGTTAGTCTGAACTTTATTAGTAAAATAAAGGAAGGAAGATATGGGAATAATCTTCGCTTCGTGTCAGACCACGACGTATTGGCGGTTTCAAACTCTGAAAAAAATCAGTTCTCTGTTTTCCCACATACAGCCACTACAAGAACATTTCTCAAGCGTCCTTACGGTGTTTTCCTTCACTGTCAGTTGATAGCGTTACCTATTTAAATTAGTAAATGTCTGTGAGTTCCAAAAAGTTCGGTGATACATATTATATATGTAGACCACTATACCACCACAACATTTTTGATACATGGTGCAGTTTTTATCTAACAGTTGGTAATTATTGAATGATCTTATTATTAAAATCGCTACATGTGTATGATTTAAGCCCAAAGGAGCAGCGAATCGCAACGAGAACCGGCACCGAGCAACTGCGGAAATTGGCCGACTTCTACGAATTAAAACGAGCAGTATTCGGTGCAAGGGAATTTTACTATGACGTTTCCTCGTATCTGTGTCGAATAAACACGTCAATAACATGTATCAACTTTCTTTATATTTTTGTCTCATCATTACGCTCTAATGCGATTTGTAGTTAAAATAAAAGATATAATTCTGATTTATTTATTCTGTAATGTTGACAGTATATAATATAATATTCGATTGAATTCAACTTTTCTTTTATTTATAACAAGCGGGTGCGACAGATGTTGTCCCACTCTGATAATAAAAAAACCTAGACAAATTACATACCTAAACCTTCCTCGTGGATCACTCTACTGGTGAAAGCCGCAAGAAAATCCGTTCAGTAGATTTGAGTTTATCGCAAACAGACAGAGAGACATTGCCGAGGACTTTGTTTTATAATATGTAATGATTATGAATAATATATTATTATTGGGATTGTATTGTGTCTATTAGGGTGGGCAAAAAAAAGTTTTTTATTTAGTTACCATGAAAATATCGTTCAAGATAATGAAAAAA
Source organism: Antheraea yamamai (assembly GCA_036509395.1). Classification (NCBI taxonomy): domain Eukaryota; kingdom Metazoa; phylum Arthropoda; class Insecta; order Lepidoptera; family Saturniidae; genus Antheraea; species Antheraea yamamai. The sequence goes on from AP028446.1 coordinate 3,750,277, forward strand.
ATCTGATTAAATTTGAACTTTTAATATTAATACTAAGTGGTTAGCTAAAAAAAAAGATTTTTTTTAACTCACCCTTATGTTTATACTGGAACATAAGGTAAGGTAAGGACTATAAAATTTGTTATTTGAAGATAGTTTGAGAGATACTTTTTAGCCCAGTTGGTCTAGTTATATTGGTCGTGTCCAAGTGCATCTTTAAGCTGAATTTGTTTTACAATCATACCAAATTTAAGATTACTCCTTACAGTATTATATTATAGAAGATTGAATGCGAGTATGAATGTATATCGTACTGCAATTACAAAACCGTCGTAACTCAATAATTGCGTCAATTGAGATTTTATTTAATCTTAATAGAAAAAGTGATAACACCTACACCTAAGTAAAATAGTTATAAAAATATCTCTAAACTGAATCGAGAAATAGTGTTCTAATCAACTTTTAATAAACTACTAACGACTTCTATCCCCCACCAATATTGCATCATTTTTAGTTTCTTGAAAGAGCGATCGGGTGAAGACGTGTCTATATCATGTAGATTACATTATAAAGCAAAGTAATTTTCGATAAAAAACGCATAGTTTCAAAGAACTTTCAGTAGGTAGCGAGAAATCAGTTTTTCATGGATCCTGAAAAAATAGCAGTGAGATGTAGTAACTTAGTGTTCACTTTATTATGTTTCTAACGTGAACTATAAGATATTTGGTACAGTTTTATGAATTACTAGCTGATACCCGCTACTTCGTCTGTTGTGTTTGTTATCTTAACAATATATTTTGTACACAAAGGAAAAACATGAACAAGTTGAAAGCAAAAATATACTTACAATACCCAGGTTTTTTAATGAAACAGAATTGCAATTACTTACTTACTTTTCTCTCGTACTTAACTCGCGTCTTCATTCAAATTTAAATATCTTTTGATAGAGTGAACCGTGTTTATTGAAACAAATACTAAATGTTACTCATGGGTATACTTTATGATTTTCTGTGACGTTTTATCATAAATGTTATACTTTAGCAGTGATGCGTGCAGAAACAAAAGACAGACATATTTATAAAAATGATTGAAATGTTTTTAATTACTTATTTTTAGTCACTTAACCACATTTTTTACACAAGAATCTGAAAAATACAGACACGTAAAATGTCATATTATATGTATGGCTATGTAGATTTCAAAACCGAAATATTTATGGTTGTTTGGTTTGGAATTGTATGTTATTTTTATATACAGATGTTATGTGACATCAAAAAGTTTATTGAAAGATATAGTAAAGTTGAAATATCTATAACTAGCGGGCCCAGCGGAAGTTGTTCAAACCTGATAATTAAAAAAAACCATCTTGAAAAACATATACCTAAACTTTCCTCATGAATCACTTTAGCTACTGGTGAAAACCGTATGAAAATCCGTTCAGTGGTTTTTGAATTTCTCGCGAACAGAGACAGGCGTAGCAGAGTACTTCGTTTTATAATAGGAAATAAAATACATTTTATTCAATATTCTTATATCCAGTTCAGACAAAAATAAAACAATCAGTCTCTATAGAAGGTACTCAACGAACTAGCACCTGTAAATTGTCGAAGCGCAGAGGAAAATGCTAGTTCGGTATTGTTGCCAGTATGGCAGGATGGCAATGTGCCAAAATGTAGCTAACTATGAGGCAGTCTACGGATACGGTCGTCATCAAAAAGATGTATACCTCGTACTTAGGGTTGCCACATGTGGAACTTGAATTTACACAACTCTCGTCTCGTCTATATTAGTTGAAGTCACGCTTATCTCATTCTGTCATGCTTGTTTACTTTTTCTCGGTGCGTAACATAGTTTTGTTTCTTTCTCTCCATATTCTACTATCTATTTTTGATAATTTCGCACCAGAAACGTGGCGTTAATAAACCTTGCGTGTAAATAAAACATTATAGGACCTAAGTTTTTAACACTAATTGCGCACGAAGGAGTTTCACCATTTTGATGTGAAATATATATTGGAGCGACGTGGCAGTACAATATTTTTGTTGCAATGAGACGTGGTAGTGGCCAATCTATTCCAAACAGAATTGCAAAGTAACGCCTTCTTCAATCAGAAACTACAGTAAGATCCGAACTAAGAATTTAATTCCAATTGCGTCCGAAAGAGTTTTACTTTTTGATGTGAAATATATATCTGAGCTACGGACAGTAAAATCGAACCCTGTGCTATCAGGGCAAACGGCATGACGCCACCTAACGCTGTCATGTTCCCTCTACGCCAACGCTCTCAATTCCCAAAAATACATATTAACCACGACAAACAAATTAAATTATAATATTTTACTTAGCTTTGTTATTTCTCCATTTACACCAGAGTTCCGCTTGGACCGATAGTTGAAAACAAAATGAACCCCAGCTATCCGAGCGGCAGCGCTTTTATAGTGACGAGTGACTAACATCACTACATTTTTATTTTTGTAAAATGAAAACGAATGCTCCTCTTTGCTAATATATTTGTTGAAAGCCTTAGTGATCATTTCTACACAACAATTTATACGAATTATTAGTTATTTACCATATTAAAGACAGTGTAACAATTTGATTAAAACGTTAGTACATTTTAACAGAAATCTTTCCATCTTAACCAAAACATACCTCATTTAGTCTTATACACGTATTTATTTAGTAATTATTATTGCTTTTATTACTTCTTTTTTAATAATCTAACACGCGCGTATTTTATGGATTTTGATGTTTTTCTTTATGAGCTGCGTACATTTCTGTTCGACTATAGTATACTTGACACGTTTACCACTGGTATACACGATTTGTATCTTTTCTTTAAAATATTATTGCTTCTAAATATATAAGTTCTGTAATTATTATAGTACTTAAGAAAATAATAAAAAACATATTGATTTTATTAACAATATACTACTTTTTTAAATTATTTTACGCTATATTTTCTTTATTGGTTCTTATTAATTATAAGCTCTAATATTAATTTAAATTTTTCGCATCGACGTACCGGCGATTTTTTAAACATCTGTTTTATATTCTACTAATCGACGCCCGCGACTAGGTTCTCGTCAAAATAGTTTTGTTGTTTAATGGGAACTACCGGCTTTCTATGGATTAATTGTAAGTTTTTTTAGTTGCAAAATATAATTTAAAATTTTACCATTAATATTTGATCCCATATAATACATTTAGAGATTCCAAGCTATAATATAAATTTGATCTTTGTCCCTATGGACAAGAAGAACAATATTTAACCTGCATGATGTTCTGCATATTCCTCTGTAACATTTCAAAACAAGGTCAGTAATTTCAAACGATAGCTTGGACAAAGAACAGGTACATCAGTGTTATTTATAAATATAATTTATATTGAGACAAATAAAACTTTTCTTTTAAAATTCAAGGTAGATACACACTATCGTGTGACTCAGTTTTGTAGTGCGACAATGAGATCCGCCACGCACGAGTACGTACAGTACTCGGCGTTTTATTTGGCACGTCGCAAAGAAAAGTGAGACATCGAGTTAGATCTACTTACTACGGTTTTGTAAAGCGTTCTTTTTATCGCACAGCGCAATGACTGCGTTAGACAAAGAGAACGCTATTCGAAACTGAACTTAGCCGACTATCTCGGTGTTCGACATGCCAAATCAAAAGCCGGTTACAGTATGCCCAGTAAAATGTTCCAAGAACTACTAAGCCGGGTAAAATATAGTTATAAAAGTTAAAGTGTTACAAAATCTATTGATAACAGTGAATCTGTTCAAATAAATGCGTTTTTTATAATAAGTTATTTCCAATTTCTTAGATTATCTTAATCAAATGTAAATATTTTAGCCCGCGGCGTAGAGTTTGTGGGTTCAGAGCTCTAGAAATAAGACTTTCGGAATCATACGAAAAGGCTGACAACCCTAATGATGCTATTAAATTGTCTGAAACTTTTATATAGAAATTCTTTATACGCCTAGAATATTATGTGTCGTATGAGGACTGTTAGATAGTTTTTACGATAATTACTGTCGTTTTTAAATTCTTTAGATATTCAGTTGTAAAGGAGTAAGAGATCACAATCTTATTAATATTATAAACTAGCTATGCCCGCGACTACGTTTGCGTGGAATTAAATGAAAGACATTTTACATTTACATTCTTATTATATATATAGAAGAAGGTTTCTTAACTGTCTATCTAAGATAACTTTTGATAAAGTGAGCCGATTTTAATAAAACGAAGACTAAATGTCACTAACGGATATGTTTTATGATTTTCCTAGTGAGCTCTTATGATAAATTTAATACTTTTGCAGTGATGCGCGGACAAGCAAACAGACAAACAGATATTTCTAAAAATAATGAAATGTAATGAAATGAAATGTATTTTATTATTTGTTCCTAGATACCTGCAATGACTTTTTTTTTACAAAAATCTAAAAGTACAATCACGTTTTATTTACATTCTTATTATATATAGGCAAGAAAGTTTATGAGGTTGGATGTATGTTTACTCTGTAATGCAAAAACTACTGAATATAATGTAATACTGGTATATCATAGAAGACAAACAAACTGGTGGGTCACCTGATGTCAAGTGGTCACCATTGTCCATAGACACTAGCAACACCAAGGAAATTGCAAGTGCGTTGCCAGTCTGTGTTTGTGGGAAGAGGGAGGGGGGAAGAGGAGGAGAGGTGGGCTTTCGGCACTCTCACTGACCTATCGAAATGCAACAATGCAAGCACTGTTACTTCACGTCGGTGTTTCTGTGAGAGGGTGGTACTACCCCGAGCGAGCCAACCCATTCATGCTGCAACCAGTAACAGCTTCAACGTGGCTCTACCACCTATAATTTGTTATACTTTTATGCCTTAACTCAACACCGTTCATCATGTACGTAGTCACGGGTACAGAAAAGGACACAAGGTACCTGTTTCATCCAGAAAAAATACTGTTATTGAGGAATAGACGAAATATACGGTAATGCAAGTGGAGCCGCGGGGTTAATAATTTATAAAGACATTGTTTAAGTGAGCCAAAATATAAAACAAGAAGATGATAAATGTCGAGTAAGTTGGAACAATCAACCAATAAAAGAAGGTTTTTATGCTATTCATTTCACTATAATTCGTCACCAGAGGGCGTTCGGTTTTATTGCTATTAACCCTTGGTCTATCCAAAATCATAAGGCCTTAAACTCCATGCAAAAGATTGTTGGTAGAATAAGTTTTCGTAAAATTCGTATATATTTAAAAATCTGAAAAACTTGAACAATAACAAATTATGTAATGAAAATTATAATTTAAAACAATTGGCTAGATTAAAAAATTATGATCCGCCATTTTGGAATCTGGGTCTTAAAAGATCAGCGGGCTTAAATTTTATATTGTAATCGCGATCAAAGTCGGGAGCGAAGTCTAGTAATTCATATTTTAGCTTCAATAGTAATATGCCAGGTGACGTGACCTCATTCCGATAGTGATATTCTCCACGTCTTCTCTATACGTAACCGATTCATGGCTTACAGCGAATAATGGGGAGGATTTTTGGTGAAGAGCATGAACGATATTGGAATGAGATATATGAGTATATGTTATAGACACGAGTTGTATATACTTGCTACTTTAAACGCAAAATGTTTTAAATCTTACATTTATTGACTAGTTGACCCGTGCAACTTCGTCTGCGCCAAATCGGTTATCACCGGTTTTAATTGTATTTTTAAAGGTGAAAAATTTTAATAAACTTAAAACCCGATTGCAGCCACTCCTACGGTTTCCAATTATGAACCGAAACGATCAATGGGCTCGTTCAAACATATACTCAGATGGTATGTGAGAAATCTTTTAAAATAAGCCTAGAACCCGTTCATAGCATCATCTACAGGATCATAAGGACTGCCGACAAAAGTGAAAACTCAAAACTGTATTCTCTTTTGAATTTTTAAATTAATTATAGTCTCATATATTTAAATTTCATAATTATTAATATACTTATTGAAATGATTAATATTAGTCTGGTTTTCACATCTAATGGCACTCCGAACTTCGAATTATATACATTTTTCTGTATGGCTGCACAATCTCAATACAAAATATCAATATTAGTACATATGTAGGTGCATTAGTACATAGGCTACTACTACGCGTCGTTAGTCTGACGCAAGCCACGTAATTGCAATACGGTCGGTCACGTTTATTGGCAAGTCGTTTTTATTTCACTAGCTTCTGCCGGCGACTTCGTCCGCGGGGAATAGTTATTTTGGGCTAACACTAACACGCAGCGGAAGCTCTCAGAAGGAAAAAATGATCTTAGCGTAATGATATATAGCCTATAGCATTCATTGATAAATGAGCTATTCAACACTGAAAGAATTTTTCAAATCTGACCAGTAGTTCCTGAGATTACCCCCTATAACCTCACAAACTCACAAACTTTACCTCTTTATAATCATTACATAGTATAAAACAAAGTCCACTACCGCGTCTGTCTGTCTGTCTGTTCGCGATAAACTCAAAAACTACCGAACGGATTTTCATGCGGTTGTCACCGGTGGATAGAGTGATTAATGAGGAATGTTTTAGTATATAATTTTTTAAAGGATTTTTTCATAATCAGGGCGGGACAGCGTCTACCGGGCCCGCTAGTATTAGTATAGATTAAGGAACCAAACGAAAACAGAAAAAAGGTGCGGAGCAAGAGAAATATAATATAAAATAATAAATATAAATAATATACCCTTTATAATCGTTAATTAAACTACATAAGACTGCTTTCAGCGCTTTTACCTATAAAAATTATAAAGATAAAACTTAAAAAGAAATGTAGTCAAATAGGTGCAGATGTTCTGAATTTTATTTATAGAGATTTATTAACAAAATTAGGCTAATTCAGATAAATAAATATGTATCACATAACTAGTTCACTAAATATATTTATAATTGATTACAGTAATTCAAATAATTAAGAAATATGAAAACAGTAAACTTCTAAGACGATGTAATACACTCATATTTTTTATAACACGCACTCCTTTACTCATATCCAACCATGTGAGACATGTACTATCTATTCAATAAACTCACGACACACTTCGTAAACTCGGAAAAGTGTCTCAAATAATAAATCTCTCATAACAAAAACATGTATATATTTCACCTTGTAAAATATTACTGTCGGAACTGAGTAGCTCGAATTTGTTTTTCACCAAAAAACAATATCAAAGAACTAGAAGCACTTTATTATTGTTTTTAGGATTGTAGTCTATTTGTAACATTATAAATGCGAATGTGAGTTTGTTTGTTTGTTACGTTTTAATTTTTTAATTATTCATCATGAAATTGTGCACAAACATTATCAGGAGTGTGGAAAGGTCATACCCTGGCTTTCATAAAAAAAAAAATTGTTCCAGAGATTAAACCTATATTAAACTGTGCAAAACCGCGAGCAGGAGCTAGTAAATAATTTAATAATTTTTAATGGAAAGGACAATCATACTTTTAATGAAAAGTAAGTAAATGAGATAAATATACGATGACCTTATGATAACTTCATAAAAAACCATATGTGCCAGCTTTCATAGCAATCATTCAAATTATGCTGGGGTCTATAGATCTTATGTACCTAGTAACATTTATAAAACTCCGAAAGAGTATGACTCGATTATCACATTTTGGAGGAATTTTATAAAGATTTTTGTCTACAACTTTCAAATTATGCATTTACTTGCATATTAAGTAACTTGTTATGCAAAAATAAACTCTATAAAACGAGCATAAGGATCTATTGATGCACACAGGACTTAACAAATACCAATTTATATAGACACGTTTCGTAGAATCCTCTTAAGTCACTGCAAGTTATCATAGTTTCCATCATAATTAATAATAATTTGATAACAGATCCGAGACATTAATCGTAACTAATCTACGAATGTCACTTCAAACTTAATAACATATGAATACGTTGATGTGAGTAACCTGTGTAATATTTATTAATACAGGTAGCAACGAACCTTAAGCAATTACTTCTTCGTAAACTATTCAGTACACGAATGAGGCTACCCCATGGACTTATTGTTAAGGGTGTACAGTGAACTATGAATAGAATAATAATGATATCGGGAAAATTTCAATTCAACAAACTGTATGTATATATCAGTTATCCATATCTATACAAATAAATAAAATTGATGTGTCTGTTTGTAATGTGAAAATAACAGTTACTAATTGCATTATATTAAACTAGCGAGCCCGGCAGATCTTGTCCCGCCCTGATTATAAAAAAAATCCTGGACAAATTATACACCAAAACGTTCCTCGTGAATCACTTTATCCACTGGTGAAAACCGCATTAAGATCCGTTCAGTAGTTTTTGAGTTTATCGCGAACAGGCAGACAGACAGACGCGGTAGGGGACTTTGTTTTATACTACGTAATGATAAAACTCGAAACAATGGAATGAGTTCTTTTTTTAAATTTTACATCCATTATAGTTGAGACTTGTTTTCAGATTTAGTGGCACTCGGACCAATAATTATTATATGTACATTTTTATACAGTTTATTGATTGTTCAATACGTCATGAACATAAAAGTTTTTCCCTTACCAAATAAGTTTTACCTACGAAATCGCTCAACGCGGTTAGCTTCAAAATTACACTGCGAGGAGGGAACACCTACTTGCGCGGTATATTGTACCTATACATTATCATTCTACTCTTTCGTACTGAACTGATTTCAAGACGACCAATTTATGATTTTGTAGAATCATTTGAAGCGATGAAGGCTCACAGTTAGCATTTCGGATATGGTGCTGAGAGACATATGTTCGAATCTTTGCATATGAGCCTTAGTTTTGGGTCAAGGAAATTATTGTGATGAAACCATAACATGGTGGCTTTTACTTGCCGATGTAGCTACCACCCTCAAGTTGAAATTTTGGTGTCAAAATTATATACAAATTGTTAAGTCGTTTCAGTTTAATTCAACTATGCGACCAGAGCCAGACCATATTTATTTAATCTCATATATATTTGAATGTCATATATTACGTGAATATATATGATTACTTTTCAAAAACATAAAGTATTGTTCAGAATGACATCACGATGCGAAAACAATTATATTCTATACATTATTATTTTGTAGGTGGTAGAGCCACGCTGAAGCTATTACTGGTTTCAGCATGAAAGTGTCGGCTCGCCCGGGGTAGTACCACCCGACCCACAGAAACACCAATGTGATGTAATAGGGCTCTTGCATTGTTGCGTTTCGTTCGGTCAGTAAGAGCACCGGAGGGCCGATCCTCCTCCCTCTTCCCCCCTCTCTCTTCTCCCAAACACAGGCTGGCAACGCACTTACGACTTCCCTGGTGCTTCTAGTGTATATGGACGGTGCTGATCACTTACCATCAGGTGACCCGTCTGTTCGTTTGCCACCTGTAATACTTAGTCTGGCCATAAATATTGTTACAATTAAAAATAAACAAAATATTACATTTGAATTTGGAATCTCTCATTTTTATATGATTATTCATTGAGTTTTCTCATTTTAGCGCCAATACATTGTACAATATCTTGCGATATTAAAATGGAGTGGGGTGATAAAGAGAACCGAATCGCTGTGATTGCATTACACAAAGTAGGTATGGAGCCAAATGCAATATTTAAAACTCTCCATACGCTTGGTATTAGTAAAATGTTTGTGTACCGGGCTATTCATAGGTACAATGAGACCTCCTCTGTTTGTGATAGAAAAAGACCTGGCCGTTCACGTAGTGTTCGTACGAAAAAGGTGGTCAAAGCAGTAAGGGAAAGAATTCGAAGAAATCCTGTCCGAAAGCAAAAGATTTTATCTTGGGAGATGAAGATAGCACCTAGAACCATGTCGCGTATTTTAAAAGATGACTTAAGACTTGCAGCCTATAAGAGACGTACTGGACATTTCTTAACTGATAATTTAAAAAAGAATAGGGTGGTAAAATCGAAACAACTACTGAAGCGGTACGCAAAGGGAGGTCACAGAAAAATTTTGTATACGGATGAGAAAATTTTTACAATTGAGTAACATTTTAACGAACAAAATGACCGTAGTTATGCTCAAAGCTCTAAGGAAGCTTCCCAATTAGTCGACAGAGTGCAATGTGGGCACTATCCTTCTTCAGTGATGGTTTGGTGGAGTATTAGCTATGAAGAAGTGACTGAGCCATACTTTTGTCAGAAAGGTATCAAAACATCGGCATAAGTGTATGATGATACCATTCTTGAAATATAGTGAAGCCCCTTAATAACACCATGCATAGCTGAAGACTGGCCGTCGTCTAGTCCCGATATTAATCCGCTGGATTATGATTTATGGTCAGTTTTAGAGAGTACGGCTTGCTCTAAACGCCATGATAATTTGGAGTCCCTAAAACAATCCGTACGATTGGCAGTGAAGAATTTTCCCATGGAAAGAGTGCGTGCTTCTATTGATAACTGGCCTCAACGTTTAAAGGACTATATTGCAGCCAATGGAGAACACATCGAATAAGCTTTTTATATTTTAAATTGTTTTATATGAATTATGTATTAAACTAACACACTGTAAAAGTAATAAATGTTATTTGCAACAGAAAATTTTTTTTCTTTGTTTCAGTATTTAGGGCAAGACTGGGCATAAACAAAATCATAACATTAATTGAGTTAGAAATATAGTTATTACTATTTCAAAGATTCCGTTTGTTCTAATTTTACAGTATCACTAAGTTTTCTTTGAAGAATAAACAACCAAGCAGTTCATCTGCTTTTAAGTATTTACTGTATCGTGTAGTTATATGTAACCCATCTCAGTAGAACTGCAGTTCTGAAATCAATTATACTAGGTTGGTATTCCTGAGAACTGAGTTTATATTGTCCAACTTATTGGACTGAAACACGATAGCGCGAATGCTGCTTTATGATAGAAATAGGTGTGGTATAGTGGCCCCGCAGTCGATTTTGTACAGTGATTCTTCTAATGCATACCTAATAGCTACACTAAAGTATGCTAGCAACACAGTGACATCATATATTGTTGAGAGTGTCACGACGGTATCGTGAAGCCGATCAATTGCTCAAATTGAGCCATTCTCGAATTACAGAGGAGCGCGATAAGTTTAACTACAGCTTTTATTGCGGTGCGCTAAAATGTCGTATGGTTTTTTTTGGAATGAAGTTTCTTAACGCGGCCGGCGTAAGATTTGACTGATAAGATCGCCACGTAAGGAGAAAGCGTTATGCTCCTCAATGTGATTTTCTCTCTCACCTCGTCTCTATTGTATGAGTGTGTGCTCGGGCGAATATCAAAATTCAAGCATACGAGCATCGTACGCGACGGATTTTTTTTATATATCATAGGAGGCAAACGAACAGGCGGGTCATTTGATGTTAAGTGATCACCGCCGTCCATAGATACTAGCAACACCAGGGGAGTCGCAAGTGCGTCGCCATTCTGTGTTTGGGGGAGGGGAGAGGGAGCATGGGAGGTGGGTCTCCGGCGCTCTCACTGACCGAACGCAACAATGCAAGTACTGTTACTTCACGTTGGTTTTCTGTGAGAGTATGTAAGAAACCAGTAATAGCTTCATCGTGGCTCTGCCACCTACAAAAACCTCTTTTTATTTTTTATTTATTGTGTAACCTCACTGCTGATCGCGTGAACATTTTACTAAAACTTATTTTTATTTAGATTATTTTATACAAATTATAAATCACTATTTTGTAACCAATTTTTAACAAAGAAATATATTTACTAAAATATAAATACATAGGCAATACGAAGATTACCCCGAATGAACATAGATACTGCAATAAAATAAAATAATCAAAAATACCTTTATACAATAAAAACTATGTAACATGGTACTTCAATCTATTATGGAAAACTAAACTAGCAATCATTAACTTGTTGGTATTCATGTTACAGGCTATAAATTTTAAAGCAGAATAATTTGAATCACTATTTCATGCCTCTTAATCAAAAGATAAGGCGAAATGAAGTCATCGACGGTCTATGCAGCATTTTATCGCCGGTATAAAACGGAGTAAGATCTCTAGAGAGCGAGCCGCGCCCTCATTGCTATGTATCAGATAGGACCGGCTTTACGGAGCCCTGTAATCTATATATATCTCTGTACTATATTTCAATACAAAATCCAATATAGGGTGCGCGTTGAGGATTCAATGTTTTAACGCCTCTCGCTATTGTTTGTATATTCTATGAAATAGTCATTTCACCAGAGCCGGATGGAGGTAGCGCAGTGTCTATTATATAATATTACTAGGTGGCTCTGGCCTTTGGGTTTTGTATGGTTATAAAATAGGTAGACCATTATGGAATTGTTAAAACATACATAGATATACGGTCACCGTAATCGCGCGTCACTTACTGTTAGTTATTGTATAGTTATATTGGCTATCTTTGTAGGCCATCATACAATTAAAATGTATTACTAAAACTTTCCCTGGTAAAATAAGCATTCAATAACCAAAACTCCATCGAAAACGGATCAGTAGTTTATGAGAAAATTTCGAACATACATACATACGGGTCGAATGCAGTCTCCCTATTTTTTAAGTCGATTAAAATGGTTATTGAACTGTCTCAAAATTACTTTATATTTATGTTATATGTTGGACACACAGATACGGGGGCTTCGTAGCGTTTCCTTAGAGGATGTAGTAACCTCGCTGAACTCTAAAACCTTGTAGTAAACGCTTGGGCCTTTTTTATGTTAAAAGCAGGCAAACGAACATGTGGGTCATCTGATTTTAAGTGATCACCACCGTCCATAGACACTAGCAACACCAGGGCAAGTGCGTTGCCAGCCTGTGTATGGGAGAGGGGTAGGGAAAGGAGAAAGGAGAAGGGAAAGGGGGAAAGGAGGTGGGCCTCCGGCGCTCTCACTGACCGAACGAAACGCAACAATGCAAGCACTGATACTTCATGTCGGTGTTCTGTGGGTCTGGTGGTACTACACCGGGCGAGCCGACCCATTCATGCTGAAACTAGTAATAGCTACAGCGTGGCTCTACCACCTTCCATATGGATCTATAAGCATTTCCACAAGTATATGACATGGGGTCCTCGGGATATTCTTCTCGCTCGCCCCTGTTGGGGGAGAGCGGAGAAACCGCATCAGGGATACCCCTCTGGCGGTGGTGTCCTCTCTGGCCGCTATTTCACGGCCAGGTCTAGTGTTTGAGGCTGTATTCCGAGGAGTACGCCTCTGTGGCGTTTATCTGGCTAGTTTACAGACTAGCGAGTTCTCTGATTTGTGGTCTAAATCTAACTTTGCGACGGGGTTTTCCCTGTATTGGGCAGTCTGGGGAGGGTCTTCTTTCCGGCGGTCTGGCATGTAATGGCGCAATCCCTCTGAGGTGAGGGTGCGCCGATGCCTCCGCTCTGTTGAACATGCGAGTGGACAGGCGTCTGACGAAATCCTCAATACTTTCTATGTTCAGATCTCGTACGATCGTTCTTGTGCTGACGTAGCGAGGCGCTGCGACCAGCAGTCGAACTATGGCGTTCTGAAAGGATTGCAACTTTTTCTTCATGGTGTCGGAGAGGCAGCCGTACCACGCGGGGGCGGCGTACGTCAAAAATGTGGAACGCTTCACGATTTTGCGTGTCATCCTTGCGCAGGGGCCATGCTAATCTTCTCTGTATCGTTCCAATTTTAGTACATGTACTGCCGAAGCAAGTACTGACATGGGGGTGTTGAAAAATGTATTGAAATACGATCTCCAAGGCTTGCAACATAAAATGTATTGCAGTTATCTATAGGCAACAGTGACCAGTCACCATTAAGCCGTATGGCTGTTTTATTAGTACCGTATTAAGCTGTGTGTCATAAACTGTTTATGGCTCTTTGGGATAAGAAAAAAAAACAAAATAGGCAATAGATAAGATAGAGTTAGAAAATTAACTAAACTAACAGCTGGAAGATAATGTCAGTTATTAGATAAAATTTGTAATCAATATATACTATATATTATATTAAATAATAACAATAAAAACTCTTTGTTGCACACACGTTTTAAATATACAAAATCAGATATCAGTTTATAATATGTTAGGCGGCCTTATCGCTTACAGCGATCTCTTCCAGACAAACCTTAGGGAGACATTTAATTTTCAAGAAAACCGAATGGTTAATATAAATACACACACGAAATTACAAAAACTATAGATAAAATATATTATTTTTAATATCAAAGAATGTTTTAGTTTCATAAAATAAATTCATTATACGTGTTTATGAAAAGATAATGTTCTTTGAAATATTTCTCTAATGGGAATTCAGAATAAGATATTGTTAGAGATGTGAAGAAATAACGTGTACATTGCACCTTGATTTCTTGAAACAAATGATATCTTTCACCTTTCAGTTGGTATGCTCCACTTCGGACCATTATTTATTATCAACAATTTTATCTATAACAAATTATATATCATGAATAAATAATTAAAAGACTTAAACCTACTTTATTATAGTTATCTTCAATAGATATTTTACAAAATAAAAGACATGGAAGACTGATATTATTTACAAGTATATTTTGTTAATTCTGATGTACGTTGTATTATAGAAATAGTATCTTCGATAAAAAGTTTCTGAACATCTCTATTCTATTCAATAACGACATACAAATTGCCGAGGTAATTTTGTAAAAATAAATTCTTGCTGCCAAAAAGTGTACAAGCGAAAAGTTAAAAGATCGAGTCTACAAACTTCTCGAAAGTTCGAAAGGCAAAGGTCGAAAAAGTTTGCAGCCTCAAAAGTTGAAAGCGGAACGGATCTAACAACGGTCGGTGGCGCCCACGTAAAATATTGACTCGTTACTAGAATCCATAAGGGCAGCCTCTAGTGATCTCAGAAGGTGTCTGTTACAGAGTTACACGTTAATAACTTCTATTTTAAACCTATAATATTCCCGATTCACGTGGATTTTCCATGAATATTTTTATATATAGTAAAAAATGAAGTCGCTTCTGCTGTCTGATCCCTTAGATCTTTTATACTATTCAACGGATTTTAATACAGTTTTACGAGATAGACCAAATTAATGCACTACGTAATTGTATATTTTAAAAAGATAAAAAAAAGTCCGTGATGGTCTTTATCTGTAAAGAAAACCCACAGTAACCATTTTTATCTTTTTACAAATATAATTAAGTGTTATTTAAGAGTTTTTGGCGGGATTTCGGTCTGTCATGTAGTGGATTTTATATTTTATTCATAATCTTGTGTTACTTGACTCTATATTGTGTAAAATTAGTGGTGTTTTATGTAATATAGTTTGTTTATTGTGCATAAGTGAAGTGAATGGATAATAATACCACGGACCATGAATTCTGAGATGCCACAAAAACTCCATGGAAAGTTCTAACAAGATGGCCACCATCTTGTTAGTTCATTGAAATTATAACAAGAAACTTGTGATGTCGAACTCACTTGACAATGGCAGTAATAGTCTACTAGAAGACTGGTTGCCAAAAATGGAATGGAAGAAGAACTTGTAATACTATTAACTACTCGACAATGGCAGTAATAATCTAAAAGATTGGTTGCCAAAAATAAAGTAAAAAAAAGTGTTATTTACCAAGCTATTTTATACAATACAGTATTATTGCTTATCCAATTAAATATATTATACGTTATACATGCCATGTAGATCAATACTGCCCTGCATCCGTGCGAAGCTGGGGTGGATCACTAGTTTTTATTTAAAAGTGTAATAGAGAACTATCCAACAACAAAGGAGGATCTGAGCCGGAGAGACCTACATCCAGCAACTTACCAACAAGATTATCTTGTCTTATTTCTAAAATACGAAAAGAAAGAAGAAACCACAACAGGTTTCTTTGTAAATCGTTTCTTCAGAGAGTTTAAAGTGACAGCTGTCAGGTTTCCGTTCATTTTTACACAAAGATTTCGATGTATACTTTTTGAGATACTTTTTAAAATTAAAACGTAAAGAACACACAGACAAACACGAAAAGTGAATGCGTCTTTGAGTACAGGGATAGAGATATTATTTCAGTAATGTTCTTAATTTGAAAATCCATCGACGAGTACACATTAATACAGAAAAATAATAAAGCTACATTTTATTGACTACATGTGTCACATTATACTCTGAATAGAAAAAAAAACACCGTTGTATAAATTCTCATACAACTCTACAAATATTATAAAAATACTAAAATATATCTTTAAAGATATATTAACATATAGGAGCGCCGTGTATGCCTCGGAGGCCACCAGTCAATCCCACGTCGAATTCACAGAGGATGCGCGTATCTATAAAGTGACGTCACCACATACATTCTCATTTTACTCCAGCAGATACCTGTTATAATATAGACCTAAGTCTAAACGCTAAATGTCATTATAACATTTGCGCAATAACTTAAACCAACTGATGATAGATTATATGATTCCAGATACTTCAGGTCTAGTGGTAACTGTTCAGTGACTTATTTTTATATATATAACTAGCATCTGCCCGCGACTTCGTCCACGTGGAATAGTTACCTTGGGCTAACGCTAACTTTAACTCGCGACTTCGTTTATGAGGGAAGTGAAATTATTTTTAAATATCAGGTACCTTAACCCCGATTTTCAAACATTCTACATTGGTGCTCGCTCCTATTGATATATAGTCTACAGACTTCCGCGATAATTGACATATCTCACACTGAAAGAATTTTTCAAATCGGAGCAGTAGTACTTGAGATTAGGGCGTTCAAACAAACATACTGTTTAGCTTTACATTATTAGTATAGATAGAAGTATATATTCTTTTGTCAGTGTGTATGTGAGAGAACTCCTAAACGGCTGGAAAGATATTGATGATTTTTTTTGTATATGTTCAGGTGGATTCAAGATTTTTTAGGATCTTTTATATTTTCAAGGCAGGATAACGTCAAACGTCAGCTAGTATCGAAAATAGTTATATATAGTAGTCACGTAAATCTTTACATTTTAAATATAGTTTAATTTCCGATCACGAATGTTAAAATATTATCCATACATTATTAACAAATAATAAATACAAATAAATAAACCGTAAAGAAAAAAGCCGCTATATGTGTCCATCTGAATGTTCCCTTAGATCTTCTAAAATATGCATCGGATTTTGATACAGTTTCTACTAACACTTATGTATTTCTTCCCAAAAGTTTATACGTACGATACATGCACATTATACTAATAAAAGATCGATGTATTGTAATTAGATTGTAAACATAATTTGTGGGAAATAACATTTCCTCATTTTAGAAATCGATCTCGAATGAACTATCAGAATTTTACTTGTCAGTTTAACTACTTTCATTGCCTGCTGATAGTTTAAAGGTCATTAACAATATTAACGAATGTAAATGATTGTAATATCGAAAATACTTCATTCACACGTTGAGAAAGCGTTTACGTTAAAACACTGCTACCGGTTCGAAAAACCATCCAGTCGTCGAGAAGGACCGCCGTGAAACACTATGTAGATAATATTTTTGTCCTAAAATATAAAAATAATGCATTATAATTATAATAGTTTTAAGCGGATGTAAAAAGAGGGATGTTATTTCTAGGCATCACCATCGTTCATATATTGGTTCAACTTATACATTTTTACATTAAAAGCCGCTTGACATAGTGCTTGAACTTACTGGTCGACAATTTAATAATCTGCATTGGGACTTCATTGCTGACACAACTACCTAAAAAACTGTTACTGGTTTTAAACTGCGCCTGAATTTATATTTGTTTATAGTATTAAAATCTTGCAAATATTTTATTAAATCTAGCTGTTGTTGCAAGTATGTGTTCGTATTAAATGACATATTTTTTTGTATAAAATCAAAAATACTTTATTCCATTTAGACCCTAAAAAGGCACTTATGAACATCAAAACTACCACCGGTTCGGAAAACAACCCTGTCATCGAAAAGAGCCGGCAAGATACTCTATCTGGTTTACATTTAAACATATCTATATATTAATACGTGAAGCCAAATCTTTGTATCTCTTTTTGAAAGAAATGCGCGAACGGATGACCGTGAAATTTGGCATAGTTAAAGTTTATATGGAGGAGAAGTGCAGAAAGCTATTTATTTTATATAAAATGCATTATAAGTACATTAAATTAATTAAAATATGCATTACTCACACTACTGCTCCAATTTTACACAAAATATACACACATGTAAATAAAAATTACATTGAACTTCAAAAAAGTAGTAATAATATTCCTCCAATAGGACAGGCGAAGGAATTAATCCATACTGCCAAACTTCAAAAAAGATTGCGATGGAGGTTGCTATGCTCGACTGTATGTATTTTTTTTTACTCTTACGTTCCAATTACCCTTTTTTATTCTACATTCAACAATGATATTATAACATATCTTATATATTAACACGTGAAGCCAAAACTTTGCATCCCTTTTTAGGCGAATTGCGCGAACGGATGAACTTGAAATTTGACATAGTTAAAGTTTATATGGCAGAGAAGTGCACCAAGCTATTTTTTATATAAAATGCATTACAATCATATTAAATTAATTAAAATATACATTACTCACACTACTGCTTGAATTTTACACAACATATATGTAAATGAAAAAGACGTTTCGAACATCCTTCATCCTTCTTACGTTCCAATTACCTTTTAAATATTTTGAACATGACTGACGTTGCATGCCTTACAATATGCCCTTTGAAATCAACTGGTTAAATTGTAGATTAATTTTAGAATAATATAATATGTAAATTCATAATATACATTACTATTATTTGATAAATAATTTATCTTTAGTAAATTTATGGAACTACTGAAATAATTATTATTCTCTTTGGTTTTATTGAATGTCAAAATTTTTAGGTGACAGGACTGCTTTTCACTTCATGTCACTTTGCTTCATGTTGCCATAAGAGTAAAGCAATATTTCCAAAGTCAATGTCAATATTTTAATGTTTAGTATTTCTTTATGGTGTACTCACTTCAAATGATGATTCAATAAAAAATGAGCGAAAAATACTTTGTAAAATCAAAATAAGAAAATTTGTTTGGTCATGAAAGTAATCCATGACTTATATCTCCGCGGTTACAATGATGCAGTTCAACTTCATGTAGCAATTATATTTAGTACAGTTGATGATGAATTATGAACAAAAATGAATTCATTTTCAAAAGTTAATGGTAGTATTATAAACATCTTTGTTTTGGATTCATAATTTGATTCTATTGTGTATCCATTACTTTTCCAAATGATGATACCGGGCATATCACTATTCCTCATAATGTATAGACTATATTTAATTCAATATCACCCAGAATTACCACGCGCCCGTGGTGTCGTGTAAAATGAATTGAAAATTGTGTCATGAGGGGGTCCGATATTTTTGAAGTTATACTTCTTTAGGCGCGTTATGAAAATATGATGAGAGTGAAATTTTAAGATGCGCGCGCATCTGTGACACAAAATTAACAGTATGAAGCTGTCTGCAAACCGGCACTCTGAAGTTAGCTATAGTCAACATTTTGTTTCTTTGTATTTCTTTGTATTAAAACTTTCAATGTATTAAACACCTTTTTTCTATTGTTAGTGTCGTTTTTTCTACAAACGTAGAATAAGGCGAAAGATAAAATTTTTGAACAGATTGTTATCTTGTTACGCCAAAGAAGTATAACTTCTAACGCGTGTACATAAGTACACACACACTTTTTGAAGTTATACTTCTTTAGGCGCGTTATGAAAAAATGATGAGAGTGAAATTTTAAGATGCGCGCGCATCTGTGACACAAAATTAACAGTATGAAGCTGTCTGCTTAACCGCTCACCTGAAGTTAGCTATAGTCAACATTTTGTTTCTTTGTATTTGTTGTTTGTATTTCTTTGTATTAAAACTTTCAATGTATTAAATACCTTTTTTTCTATTGTTAGTGTCATTTTTTCTACAAACGTAGATTAAGGAGAAAGATAAAATTTTTGAACAGATTGTTATCTTGTGACGCCAAAGAAGTATAACTTCTAACGCGTGTACATAAGTACACACACACATTTTTTTTTTTATTTTCGTAAAGTTATGTTTACTTAGTATTTAAGAGCCTTACCACCTTATGTAACCGCCTGTTTTTTGTTTCAAATTTATAATTAATTTCAATTTTCAATTAGACATCAATTTTTTTTATGTTTATATAATTGAAAAAAAGTGGCAAATAACTGAGTAGGCATGATGAAAACCTTTGATTATAGAGGTTATAATACCCTTTGATAAAAGAACCCTAATAAAGCTCAAACTTTAAAAATTCAATGTACTATGGTCGAATGTCGACCACTGGGCGCCCACTAGTATAATTTAAATCCATTACACGTTACAATCGTTTTTAGTGGATGCACAGAGAGAAGTCAATTCCAGACATCGCAATACATATTGATCCATCTTTTGCCTTTTGACACCAAAACCCGTTTGATATGGCGCTTATAGAAAGACTAGCCGACCCGTGCCCACTTCGTTGGGCGGTAATAGGCATTATCAAACTACAACTTTTCTCTAGAACTCAATCATATATCTCTCATAGTTAAGACAGCGTTCGTAAGAAACGTTTTCGTTCGACCATTTTTTCTCCGATTCCCCAGATATTACCCCCCACAACCTCACAAACCTTACCTTTTTATAATATTAGTATAGATAATTAGTTAATAGCTTCCGCCCGTGACTTCGTACGCGTGGAATAATTACTTTGGGCTAAGTCGCAGTGAACTCTCTGAAAAGGAAAAAAGCCCCGATATTAAAACATTTTTCATTGCTGCTCCGCTCCTATTGGTCTTAGCGTGATGATATATAGCATATGACACTCACAAATAACGTGGCTTTATATTGGTAAAAGAAAAATAGGTTCAGTAGTTCCTGAGATTACCCCCTACAACGTCACAAACTTACAAACTTTACCTCTTTATAATATTAGTATAGATAAACAGGTATCAAAGACATTATCAGTCAATTCTTAAAAAAACACAGTATGTTTGATTGGAAGATCGACTGTCATTTTGAAGTTATCAATAAGAATACACCATAAGGTATCACTTAACCCTCGACTGTGACATACGAAAGCCGCAGGAAATGAGAAAAAATACCGTGATAGGGAGTAATGACGCGAAATATCAGCTTTTCACGCACCACCTCCGACGATCACCGACCGAGCTTGCAGACGGAGAACATTATATATACGTGAGATATATGTATTTATGCTGTTACAACATATCTATATCAATCAAATTATAGCTCTGTGTGTACATTTAAATATTTTCCAAAAGTTTGTGGTAGGCATATGACGTTACTAAATTTTTGTCGGTCTATCTGTTTGTATGTTCGAGTTTAAGTTGACTATGGCTTGATTGATTTCTATCAAATTTTCTACATGGAAAGCACATATCATTACTTAATTGGTAACGTACTCAATAATACTTTTAGTTTTTATTTTTAAAAAATCTAAAAACTATAACTTTATTTAATCTCATTTAGAATATTCTTTTGTAAACTGAACGCATAATATGCAGTTTCGAAATTGATACTATAAAAATTGGCATTTATTCGTTTAGGAATAGTAAAAACAACTTGAAAAATATAAGTAATTGTTTCGAAATTATAGAATACTAGCGGACCGGGCGGACGTTGTCCTGCCTTGAAAACAAGAAAATCCTAAAAGTCGACCGCAGCGCCACCTACCGGGTCCAATAGTGAATCTAAACCATTCTCGGATCCACTCGAACACGCACACAAAATTTCATCAAAATCGGTCCAGTCGTTTAGGAGGAGTTCAGTCACATACACACGCACACAAGAAATATATATATTAAGATGTTGATATTTGTTTATATTTCAAATTTATAATTTTACATATAAAACTGTGTATGTATCCGTAATTCTTCTTTTCTTAAATGACTTGACAGACTTTGATTCTTTTGTTGTTGTAATTATAGATTTTTATTATAGTTGGAACAGGTCGGTGGCCGAGATATAGATTATTTTTTTTTATCTCCCGAAGATAACTTTTTTTAATTTGTCACTTAAAAACACATAGCACCTTTAATCAAAAAATAAGTAATACAAAATTTCGTTTTTTTTTTTGGGAAAATGCGCTAAAATTTGACCACGACTACGTGTTTGACTTAAATTTATCTTAACAATAAATGAAGCGTTTTAAATCAATCTTAAAAGTAGACATAAGACGTTTAAGTAAGTATTTTAAAAAAATCGTATTTCATTCGCTTTTTTATAAAATAATTACAACACAGATTGAGTAACATTTATAATGCACTAGGATAATTAGCATAAAACCGAATGAAATCACAATTTCACCGAAATTACGTACATTTTTAAATATAAAATGACATAAATCTGAAGTAATGTATTTTTTGATAAACAAGATCGAGTTTTTGCCAGTTTTTCTCTATGACAGGGCCTAAGTTCAATAGAGAATTTTTGATTTTGATTTTAGATAAAACACGTAATTCCTATGAAAGGAGAAATATATTTTCATGAGGTAAAAGTTGCAGGCACCAGTTAATTCTAGTTATTGACTATCTACGGTACAGCTACGCCAAACCCAGAGGCGAGATTACAACGCCACCGGAACATTAACACTAGCGCCACTATATTAGACACATCAATTCTTTACATAAAATAAGAACGATTATATGAAATTGATGTATTACTTAAATAACGATATTTTGTTCGTTGTTATTGTTATCGTATTACTTAATTCATTTAGAGAAATTTCAGTAAATAGTAATTGCTTTGACTTCCACAGTTTGTCACATAAAAAGGCAAGATGTCAAATCAAATCAAAACTACCGTATTCAGTTTAGGCTCTAATAAGGCACTTATGAACGTCAAAACTACCACCGGTTCGGAAACAACCCAGTCATCGAGAAAAACCGGCAAGAAACTCGATCGGGTACATCTTTGAAACATATATATTTCCAATAAATCATATAATTGTTTTAGTGGATGCACAGAGAGGAGTCAATTCCAGACATCACCATCGTTCACATATATTGATCCACTCTATAATAGCCTATTGACACCAAAACCTGCTTGACGTGGCGTTTAAATCTACGGTCCGGCAAATCGGTAACATGCTTTGGGACTTTATTGTAAAACCTAACACTATTACCTAAAAAAACTATTACTGGTTTTGCTAAGTCTGAAACATGGGACGACCAGGTTGTTACAGTTTCTAGTATTTCGATTATGGCTGTCTTTTACTAAATGCAGTTTTTCAAAATTTTTACGAACATACATTAAATTATCAAGAATGTATTAGGAAGGTAGAATTGAGATACCAAATTCCTGAAACTTTTCTTTAATGATTCGCGAGGTCCCATGTTATTTTTTGCTCGAACTGCCCGTTTTTGTAATAAAAATATGGTGTCTACCTCAGCAGCCGTCCCCTACAGCAGAATACCACAAGGCATTAAACTATGGAAGTAAGCGAACTAGACACTAACATAGCAGTGGCAATATCTGTAAGCTGGCGAATCTTGCGTATTGTGAATGCAGCAGAATTTAATGTGCTCGCCAATTTCTTAATGTGAGGGTTCTATTGTAACTTAGAATTTAGTGTAATTCCCAAGAATACAGTATTGTCAACTAACCCTACTAAATTCCCTTTGAACTTGATTCTACTATCAAGTTGGGTAAAGTAAATCTCATATATTTTGTTTTATCTGCATTTAGCAATAGGTTATTTAACGCAAACCAATGACAAATTTTATTTAAAGTATTATTCAGAGAGAGAGAGAGAGAGAGAGTATTATTATGAATCGTTGTGGCCTGGTGGTTTGACCGGTGGAATATTATTTCGTTGTCCGCAGGTTCAAACCCCAACCAACCAACGAATTTTTCGGAATTCGCGTACATTTACTAATTTTAATTGGTAACACTATCGGCTGACAGTGAAGGAAAACATGGTGAGGAAACCTGAACCTGAGAAATATACTACTCTATGTGGGTAAAATATAGGACTGTGGATTTCTCAAAGTTTGAAATCGCCAATACGTCGTGGGCTGGCATGGTAATTATGCCTTCGGGAAAAGGCCTATGGCCTTGCAGTGGGTCTCTTATAGGCTGATGATGATGATTATTCAGATGCCCAACCTCTGAGTCTATCATTTTCACTTGAAATATTAGTGAAATATCGTCTACAAAGAGCACCATGTCAGCACAGTTATTAACCATTAGCGGTAGATCGTTTATATATATTAAGAACAAGAATGGCCCTAAAATAGAGCCCTGCGGGACACCTATGCACGAAAACAATCCCTCAGAGGTTACCCCACGTATGCTAACTTTCTGACAGTGATCTTTTAAATAAGAGACTAGAAGGTCGAGAGAAGATCTACAAACTCGATAGTGTTTTAATTTAAGAATAAGCGTACTATGGTCAACGCAATCAAAGGCTTTAGACAAATCGCAGAACATACCAATTGCATCCTGCAAATCCTGTTGGGTTCTCAATATATGATTTATGAGCGTTTCACCAGCGTTAGTAGTATATTTCGATTTTGTGAAACAAAACTGTCGACCATTAAGAAACTTTTGTCGTTGGTCTACACGCACTTCTATGTGGGAGTTGTTGTCAGGTGAAGCTCTGCCCGGATAAATTGTCACAGTATTGGCATTCCTGACCGCATCGACTATACGTATTTTGTAACGAATATATTTTTTTTTATAAGATATACTTATATTATATTATTATATTATATTATATTATATTATTATATTATATTATATTATTATATTATTTCAGAGTTATTTCGAAAGTTAATATGGTAAGTACGTATTTATAAGGTATAAGGAAATACGTCATGGACGTTGTAAGTCCTTTTATTGTTTTCCTAACAAAGTTTCTTAGTAAACAAGTATGTATTGAAACAAATATCTTATACAAGAACTCTCCTATTGTTACCAGTTGGTGATATTGCCTTTGTGTTATTTGTTTATAATATTGTTTCTTTTTATCAACCTAAAATATTTTCCGAATGGAAATAATTTTAGTTATCTCTCGACAATTATCAATGTATATATTCAATTGACTTCAGAAAGAGCAAAGTTCTCAATACGGTTGGTTATTTTTATATTTGAGCCCTTACATTTCAACATAAGCTAAATCCAATTTTAACCCTTCCTAATATTTTACGTGATTTATAAAGATCTTCAAATATTGTAGATATAAAATATAAATAATATTAATAATAAAGATCATCGAAAACGAAAAACCTTATGAACGGCAAAATTTGAAATTCGTTCTCGGTGTATAAAAGTATAAAAACTGGAAATCTTTAAATTAAACATATTATATGAACAATTAAAATTGGATTTAGGTCATTTTGAAATATAACGACACAAGTTACCCCAGAACTTCGTCATTTATATATCGATTTGCAAAATTGTTACCTTATTGGAAAGAGGACATTTTCAAGGAGGTTCCATTTTCATTAGACCTTAAACTTCGAAGTCATACCAGAGAACTCTTAAGAATCGAATAGGAAACACATACGGCTCGAGAAATCGGTGGGTAGGCAATCTAAAACCTTTCTGATGCATTTTTGTGGAGTATAGATGTTTTGAAATCATCTTATTGTTTGTTACAATTTCCATTGCTTAAAAACAAGATTCCTTAATTGAGGCTGTAAATATACTTAGTGTTTATGAAGTTGTGATGATCTAGTGGTTTGACCGGTGGATTATCTTTCCGATATCCGCAGGATCGAACCCCGGCATGTACCAACGAATTTTACGGAATTCGCGTACATTTACTAATTTTAATTAATAGCGTTATCAGCTCATTGTGAAAGAAAACATCGTGAGGAAACCAGAACATGAGAAATGTTCTTATACCGGAAAATACAGAACTGTGAATTTATCAGAGTTGAAGTCACCAATACTTCGTGTTCTGTCGTGGTGATTATGCCCATCCCATCCTTCGGCAAGAGGCCTATGGTCTTGGAGTGGGTCTTTTACAGGTCGATATGATGGCGATAATCAACGTCGTCATTTAGTATCAGGTGAAATTGTAGATTGTATGTTAAAATGTATAAAATATCCCAAAAACGTTGAAATAATAATAATTTATTCAAATTAATAACATTTCAAAGTTTACAGCGATATCTGTTTTCACCAGATCTGAACGTAATCCTGAACTTTCAACTCCTCATAGCATTTCGTAGAAAATGTCCTGCAAAATTTGTTAAAATAAATTAAAATTTATAATTACTTTAATTTTTAAGTTGGTTACTCTTATGGGTGGGGAACATTCTGTAATTGTATTTCTCAATGTTATTTCGGTTATAATCAGTTGAAATAATCGTATTATATTCAGATTATAAATATATATCAAATTATCTTGAGAATAACTGTGAATATAAATCATGGATAATTAATTAAACATCTAATAATAAAAGGTTTCGAGTTATTCTTAACTACATACTTTCTTTCCTATAACTATTCATGACGTTTTTTACTGCACCCACAGTGTTCTTAATTGGATCACCACTTTGAGGTTCTGTTGTTGCATTATCATCAGGTTTAGGTGTTGTTTTATGAGTTGCCGTTTTTCGAGGTTTTGCCGTTGTTGTTGGTTGATCACCAGGCTTGGATGTCGTCTGAGTCGTTGCATCGGTAGTTTTTGCTGTTGTAGTATCGGGGGACGGAGTTGTAACTAAAAGTCAATAAACCAAAGAATACAAATAATGAAAAAACAAGTTTATAAAAAAATGGCTTACTTAGAAATGATAAATAAAATTATTATATGTTATTTTCTGGTCATAAATTATTATTTGTACATAGGATTGGTATCTATTTATATGCTTCAAACCTGTCAATAACTTTATGAATTAAACAAAAAATCTTCCGTTGCACTCTACTGAAAATACATAGTTATTTATAATAACTATTTATTTTTATTTTGTCTATTATCACTAAAAATTAAACCGCCAATGTTCTTTAAAACATTAGATAATTAATAATTCATAGAACAATTGTATTTTTTAATGGGATCACGTCTTATAAATTGATGAAGGCCGGCTGCAAGCACGAAAAAGCATGACTCATTGTCACGTTCCGCCTGAGCCGAGCGCGCAAGCGAGAGCGCGGAACAAGCGATAGAGAGGTGCGATCGACCTAAGCAAACCTAAGAGACCGAAGGGCTTGTGACGCATCTACCTATATATAAAATAATTCAATTCAATTCATGAAAGTATGCAATTTTTCATCAACGATTTCTTATGGCGTTACCACGTAAAATTATTGTCCTTAAACCAACTATACAGTCAACCAATTTTTTTTTAGTTTTAAGAATAAATTAACCTGTACTAATAATAGTTTATTTTACATACATACCAGTACCATTCGAGTCTGCTGTATAGCAGTTGTTAATCTGTGAAAAAATAGAACCAATACAATTATTTTATCTAACTATATGAGATTATAGGTTTCAATCATATTTTCTTAATTATATCTTTCATTTCAGTCTAGAAACGCTTTGTCTTATTTTTTTTATGAATGTGTATTTGATGTTTGTGGACTCTGATATTTGAAGTAAATTGCTGCTTTTATATGTAAGTCATAGCTCGGTAATTATTAAGATTGTTAAGAAAATAATCAATATATGTAAAAATAACATAATGGTAGTAGTATTTGAAGTATACATTCTATGACTTAACGATGGAATGAAACTGAAATGATGATGAAACTTTGAAAACCTGCATTTTGTAAAGGACCGGCATGATCGTAATACTAGAAACTGTAACAAACTGGCCGTCCCATGTTTCAGACTTAGCAAAACCGATAATAGTTTCTTAGGTAATAGTGTTAAGTTTTACAATAAAGTCCCAAAACATATTACAGATTTGCCGGACTATAAATTTAAGCGCCATGTCATGCAGGTTTTACTATCGAAAGGCTATTATAGAGTGCATCAGTATGTGAACGATGGTGATGAATGGATTTGACTCCTCTCTGTGTATCCACTAAAACGATATTGTAACGTATAATGTATTCAAAATATGTATATGTTAAAAAGATGTACCCGATCGAGTTTCTTGCCCGTTCTTCTCGATGACTGGGTTCTTTTCCGAACCGGTGGTAGTTTTGACGTTCATAAGCGCCTTATTAGGGCCTAAACTGAATAAAGTATTTTTGATTTGATTTGAATAACTTCGAGCTTTTTCGTTTTCGTTATATGATTTTTGTATGTGAACATTTTATAGTTTCTTATAACAAACCCCAACATTTTGGACGCTTTGGATGCCACTTCGTTGATTGGTGGCATGAATGATAGTTTGAAAACGAAATAAACACCCAAATCCTTTATAAAATTGACTTCTTTAACATCAGAATTGTATACATTATAGATGAATGGTGTAATCTAACAATAATTACTAATTTGAATTCGTCGGCAAATAAGAAGGGTTGACTATGCGCCAAAGAATTAACCATGTTGTCAACGAAAACATGAAAGACTATGGCCCCAGATGGGATCCACGAGGAGCATCATACATTGCATTATATCTTTCAGAAAGGGAGCCTTTAACATCTATAAATTCAGTCTTATTACCTACATAAGAGTTTAACTAATTAAAATCACCCAAAGCCAAAGGTATCTAATTTCCTTAACAACACTTAGTGATTGACTTTGTTGAAAGCCTTAAAGAGGTCTGTGAATAATACATCAATTTAGCTAAGATTGTCAATGGCCGTCATCAGGTAGATACAATAGCTTGTTAAGTTAGTACAAGTAAGACTTGCCTTGACGAAACCATGTTGATATTGAACGAACTAATGTTTCGTGTGCATTTGTAAGGTTGGAACGAATAATGCTTCGAAAATCGTGGTAAAAATAGGGAGGATCGCTATAGGTCTATAGTTGTTGATATCTCCTGCTTTACCACCCTTAAATATTGAAGTGACTGGCAACTTTCCACATCGCAGGGAATTTACCCATATTTAAGGACTCATTATACAGTAGGAATAAAGAGAATTATAGAGGTTTATAGCATTTAGATATAAATATAGAGAGAATCCCATCGGAGCTGGAACTCTTGTGAATGCCCATTTTGTTTAAGTATCTAAAAGTATTGTTGTACGGAATATAAATGTTCCACAAAATCTGTAACTTATAGTCTATAGGAGCAACATGTGTGTCTAATATAAGATTATTATTATAACAGAAAATTGAGGAAGAATTACTATCAAACGAGTCGCATTAAAAATAGTGGTATTCTTATGGTACATGGTAGATGGAAACTGATTAGAATTGGAACCGCTATTGCTTTTGAGAAATGTCCAAAAAGATTTGGGTTTACTCGTAACGTTCTTTTCTATATTACTGATATAATTATTGTAGCATTGCTTCGCCAGAACTTAGCATCTTTTACTAATTATTCGTGAGTTTACATTCGAGCGGATTTCAATATTTCTTATAGCTGTAAAATAGTCTTCGTTTCTGTCTTAGTATTCTTGCACTTATTGAGTTTTATTTTAAGGAAAAATGTATAATATAACTTTATTTAACATAAAAGTAAAATGTGCTCTTTTATAAAAAAGTTAATTGGAAGTAAGATTGTAATATTGCGCTTACAAAGGTAGTACTATCGATTCCTTGTTAAGATTTCATAGTGGATTACGAAGCCGATGTTTAGTCCTTTCCTCTATTATTTTGCTATTGCGAAAAATATATTTAAGGCAATGGCTTTTCTGTACCTTCATTTACCTCCACGTTTCTCGTAAAAACATTACTAATAAAATACATAGGAGATAACAAAAAAGCAACTATTCAAACGTACATCATTCTAAAGTAACTAAAGTATTCAAATCTGTGTTATAAGAGGCGGTATATAGTAATTTAACACCATACGATTTAATTCTTAACAAATATCGTTAAAATGTATAAATAAGTTGATATAATTAATAGTACTTACCAAATGCAAAACAAGAAGCAGTATTAAAATCTTCATTCTTTTGAAGAAAATATCACTTTGTAATTAGGAATGTTCTTACAAAACTCTCTTATCGAACTGATTGATACTTCCATCCAGCAATCCTTTTTTATATATATACCTACATCACTAATTATATTGTACTATTTTCTCAGCTGCGTATATATGAAAGGTTTATAGAAATGCAAATCTATGAATTCTCTAGAAAGTAATGTATGTTAACTACATTATAATAGTTTCTTAAAATCACTTCTATCAGAAATTATTCACGCTGGTTACTCATTTCTTGGACAATATAGACGCGTGTACGTGAATGTTGGTAAATTAGATAGGCTTATTCCGAGATAGGTCTTTGCAAAAAATACATTATATTCATTAGCAATGAATGAATCATAATTTATACAGTTAATTAAACAATACGTCAATAAGTTACGCCTAGGTTCTGTGACTAGAACAAATTTCTCGACGGACAATGGTAATATTAATCCGAACAAAAACAGTTCCACTGTAAAAAATTGCGCCAAGTACACGTTCACAACTCTTCATTTAGAAAAATACTAAGGAGAAATTATCATCTTACAAAAAGATGTAAAATCAAAAAAAAAAAACAGACCAAGTAGCCGTTATGATTTTGAATGATTGAAAATTTTTTTTGGTAAATTTAACAATTAAAAACCATTTTTTAAACGTACTTGGCGTGCGTCATTGAGTACCCCAAATTTTTTCATGTCTGATAATTAAAGACAAAGAACTGGTGTGAGAAGCGATTTTACGGACAAGAATTCCTCCTGCCTCTCCTCACCAAGTCATTGACCCTACTGATAATTATTTTGATGCAACCATATGAATCTGTACGTTAAATATGAAAAAATTTTAGGTACTCAATGACGCACGCCAAGTACGTTTAAAAAATGGTTTTTAATTGTTAAATTTACCAAAAAAATTTTTCTATTATTAAAAATCATAACGGCTACTTGGTCTGTTTTTTTTTTTTGATTTTACATCTTTTTGTAAGATGATAATTTCTCCTTAGTATTTTTCTAAATGAAGAGTTGTGAACGTGTACTTGGCACAATTTTTTACAGTGGAACTGTTTTTGTTCGGATTTTACCTCTTTTTGTAAAGTGAAATTTTCTCCTTGGTTTTTTTCTAAATCATAAGCTGTGAACGTGTGTTTGGCGCAATTTTTAACAGTGAAACTGTTTTTGTTCGTATTGTTATTATATCTAACACAATTAACCTGTTAAAATTTTTGGAGTTTATTCCTTAAGAATCAATTTTCATATATAAGGCGCCCGGTATGAGAAAAATGTGAGGAGTAAAATCTACTGACGAATGACCTCGTTACGTTTTTGGTGCGCACCTATGGTGTTTAACTTTCTAATTTGGTTGTAAGTGTATTAAGACGTACATAGGGTATGCTGCAAGGCGACTATACCTATATGTTATTGGGCTTGTGTGTTTCTATCAGTGTCGAGTCAGTAATAATAATAAAAATAATGATAATAATAATAATAATAATAGACGCGTTTTACCTGAAATAAAACGCATATTAAAATACTTACCTTATTAGAATCTTTATATTGAGAGAGCGTATCTGTTTCCTTTCACTTCTCTTTCTACCTTATATAGCTATCCCTTTCGCACCTCCCTACTGTTCACCAGAGGGCGGGGCCTAAGTCGTTAATGCTACGTAAGCATAAGCGGTCGTATTGCGCTTCCGCGGCTTGCATCAGACTAGCGACGCGTAGTATAGGGGCCTGTGTGCATGTAATATTGATATTTTGCAGCTCATCATACGTTTGATTGATTAATATAGACTTTATAAAAATGTATATAATTATTGCTCCGAGCGCCAATAGATATAAAAACCACACTAATGTTAATAATTTCAATAAACATATTCTAAAATTTAAATGTCATTCACACTATAATTGATATAAAAATTCAAAAGAGAACACATTTATTTCATTGCTTAGCGTTTTCACTTCTAACGGCAGTCCTTATGATTGACTCGACTTTTTTTTTACATTATAGGTTTTAGTGTTTGGTCATAAGCTCACTTGATGTTAAATGACTACGATCTGTAATGGTAAGCACGCTAAACTTAGAGGAGAGCTGAATTTCAAGTGTAATTGCCGGAACACACGTTCATAGGTGCTTAGCTACGGGTTTTTAACTCGATGGTGGTAGGTAACCAGAAGTGCTTAGAAATATCCCTACCGCCTATATATACTATTGTTGTTGTTGTAGTGTTCGATATATTCCTTGACTGAGAGCTCCGGCTCACTCACAATTCGATTCAAACCCACATCACTCAACACCTTTAGTTTAGCATATTATCATCTTATGCCTCATTGTTATTTAATATCAGGTGAGATTCTGCTCAAATGCTGAAATATGTCATCATCATGTCAGCTTATAAGAGATCCACAGCATGGCCATGAGCGTCTTCCCGAAGAAATAGACATAATCACCACATCTGCCCACGACGCTTAGATGATTTCCAATTCAGAGAAATTCACAGTTCTAGCAGGTGCAAGGTTAAACACTCGCAGTATTGAATAATACGACACTTCGTGGTCACATTTAACATATACAATAATAATATCAAACCAAATACTAATAAACAACAAGGAAAACCTAAGTTAAAGTTTGTTTTAAGACTTTCAAAAATATAGCAACACACGTAATAAACCTATGTGCAATGACTAGTGCCAAAAGATGCAAAGGGCGACCAGGAGTTAATAACTTTCGATAATAAAACTTACAATAAACCCTTTTGTTTTGTTTATGCCGTTGCCACGTTCACTTTTAATTTATCTGACGGTCATTGACACTGTGCTTTAATATAAACGCATAGAGGATTGTGTATAATTTTTGTATTTTTCTATATAATTAGGTCAAATATAGGTCTTTACCTATGAAATTGCCGTTTTGTATGAAAAAATTTAAACGAATTTTTTTCATGTATTTTTTATTTGTATTAATCGAAGTAATCACCCATGCAATCAATGCATCTTTACCAACGCAGTGTCAGTTTATTGATGCCCTTCTTAAAGAAATCAGCTGGACGGGAGGCAACAAATTCTTCAAAGGCATTTTGTACTGCCTCTCGGGTATTGAATTTTTTTCCCACCAAGGAGTTAACCAAATTCTGGCAAAAGTAGTAGTCTGTAGGCGCAAGGTCTGGTGAGTAGGGCGGATGACGGAGAACTTCCAACCCCAGTTCTTGCAACTTGGAGACCGTCTGCTGTGCAGTATGAGGTCGCGCGTTGTCGTGCAGGAGCAGCGGAGACGAGCGATTGACCAATGCTCGTTGGAGATGTGCCAGCTTCTCCATCATTGTATTCAGTTCTTCACAGTACACATCTGCAGTAATGCTCACCCCGTTTGGTAAGAAGCTGTGATGAATCACACCGGCGCTAGACCATCACTTTTCTAGGGGTAAGTTTTCGTTTAGAGCATTGTTTAGGTGCTGAACCAGGATCCAAACAATTTGCTGAGCGCTTGCGGTTATCAAACAGAATCCATTTTTCATCGCATGTAACAATGCGGTTCAAAATTCCTTCATTTGTGTGTCTGTTGAGCAGTGCAAGGCACGTCTCAACGCGTACTTCGCGCTGGCGATCATTGAGTTCGTGGGTCACCCATTTGTCAAGCTTTTTTACCTTGCTAATTTGACGCAAATGGACCAATATTGTTTCGACGCTAACGTCGAAAGCTGCTGCTGTATCATCAGCTTCCACAATCGCCTTTAATTCGTCATTGTCGACCAAAGTCTTCGGACGACCGCGAGGTTCATTTATCAGGTCTAAATTCCCAAAACGGAAGCGAGCAAACCAATAACAGGTGGTGCGTTGGTTTGTATAGTGTTAGCTCCGTAAACGTCGTTGATGTTGCGTACCGCTTGTGTCGCGTTGCTGCCACGATGGTACTCATATTCCATAATTACTCGAATTTTTAACGTATCCATGATGACAAAAAAGATTGAAATGCGATGAAAATGTAACACTAATCAATAAACATATGACTACTTTTGGAAAAAGAATTCCATGTTTTTAAGATAAAATTAATTTGAAATTAGAATTCTTAGCCAAACAAAAATTATTTTGATTTGAAATGGCCAGTACTGCAGAACGGCAATTTCATAGGTAAAGACCTATTATTAAGCACCTATTTTTTAAATTGATTTAGTACGAGAATCGAGTGCAGTTTGTCCTCTATAAATATTGCTACTGTCTAAACTTTCAGCCTGTATATTTTTCCCACATACAGTGATACTACAAGAACATAATTTCACCATGAGCCGATAGTGTTGACAATTTGAATGAATAAATGGATGCGATTTCCGAAAAATTCGTTCCTACATGTCGGGCTTCGAATTTGTGGACATTTCATTGATATTCCACCGGTCAAATCGCTTGACCACTACGACATTATATTACTAAAATATATGACGTATCAAATACAATTGAAACAATAATAATTTATTCACATAAATAACATTTCTAAAGTTCAGAGCGTTATCAGTATTCGCCAGATCCGAACGTAATCCTCAACTTTCGAGTCGTTAATTCTTTCTATATAAAAGTAACTGCAAAATCTATACTATAATAAAACTGTAGCAAGGTCAAATCTGTACATTAAATATTTTTTGAAAATTTTTATCGGGGTAGACTTTGTTATCGATATAGAAGCCAAAAATAATCTTTTTACAATTTTTGTCTGTCTGTCTGTCTGTCTGTCTGTCTGTCTGTCTGTCCCTGTGAACACGCATCACTCTGAAAGTACTGAAGCGATTTTGACGAAACTTGACACAGTGATAACTAATATTACGAGATTACATTTAGGATACTTTTTATCTCATAAAACGCAAGAGATTCTCCAGGATCTGCCTGTTTCTCTGTCCCTTTGAACACGTACCACTCTGAAAGTACTGAACCAATTTTGACGAAATTTGGCACAGTGATAACTAATATTACAAGGTTACATCTAGAATACTTTTTATCTCATAAAACGCAACGGATTCTCCAGGATAACGGACGAAAGTCAAAAATTTGTAGTTAATGAAATTTTTGACGGATTTTGGTAAATTTTCATTGTGCTATATATAGCAGACAGATTAGCTAAAAAGATAAGCTATATTTCCCTAAGCTACTGTAAAAAAATACCAAAAAAAAAGGTCGCCGGGACTCGAACCGCCGGCTCCGGAGGACCGTATAATGTCCAGTACGTTACAACTGAGCTACGGCTATATGTCCTTTCTATGTGTAATTATCAACCTCATATGAAACAAATATGTGTAAACGAAACTGTCACTTATATGTTGTTACATTTATTTTATTGTATAAAAAATGTTTGCTAAACAAAGGTGACGAGATTTTTTCCTAAAACATAAACCTAGATAATAGTTACATTGCATTGTAGAAGATGAATCTCAACTAGAGTTCTATCAGTACGTGTGTTGTTTCGATATTTGATAAAATTAGTTTTCTAAATGTTGTTGAGTCTTGAAGTAGTTGGGTTCAGGTTTGTGAATCTAAGATTAAAATAAATCAGTTGAGGTGTATGCAGTTTTTTTTTTCTCGAACTGACCACGCTATTGACCTAGCAAGGTCTTAACAGCTTCACCGGACTACTGTTTGCAGTTACTATGTTGTATTTATACTAATATTATAATGAGTGGTAAAGTTTTGTTTTCGAGGAATGCTTGGTACCTACTACTGGTCCGATTTCAAAAATTCTTTCACTGTTAGAAAGGTATATTACCCCAAGTTCAGTATCTCAGCAAAAAAGATGGTTTATATGTCAAAAGTAAAATAAATGTGGCCAAATTAAAATTGAGTGCAGATTTCACGTATACTTTACAAATTCTTATAAAACGAACAACTAAAACAAAATGGAAATTTAATGTAGATAAAGTTCAACTTTTACAGTATGTTACGTGATGAAGTCACAAGGGGTACTGGGAAGACATTTATCGGCAATATATGTAAGTTAGTTTTGATCTTCACTTTGATGACACTACTTTAGGTAATGCTGCGAACAGATTCTAGGCTTATTTTAAAAGATTTCTTACATACCAACTGGGTATATGTTCGAGTGAGTCCGTGGATAGTTTGGATTCACGATTGGAAGTGCTGGATAACGCTGCAATAGGGTTTTAGGTTTTTTAAGATTATTTGCCTTTAAAAATACAATTGAAACCGGTAATAACCGATTTGGTGCAGACGAAGTTGCACGGGTCAGCTAGTTAAATATAAATTTAATTTTTAAGCTAACTACTCTTTTGTTTTGAAACATTGTGTATTTGTATTTCTGAATATTGATTCGGTTATAAGCAGTTGACCAGAGATTGCAAGGAACCAAAATAAATAGAAGGAACAGTAAAGAATATCCTATCATTTATTAATTGACAAATAACATAAAACTGATACATACATTTACATATCACACGTAATTAATAATTAAATAATCATATTACAATTCGTATTATAATATATCTGAAATTAACTTGAGAATAATTGTGAATATACATTTATTTAAATCATGGATAAATAATTAAAAAATTAATAATAAAGTATAAATATAGAAGAGTTTCGAGTTGTTCTTAACTATTTACCTACAACACCTTTCATTACGGCCGGAACTAGGCCACCACCCGGCGGTTTTGTTGTTGTTGCATCAGGTTTAGGTGTCGTCTGATTTGATGCTGCAGTAGGAGCTACAGTTGTCTCATCAGATGCGGGTTTCGCCGTTGTTGTTGTTGCATCACCAGGCTTGGCTGTCGTCTGACCTGTTGCATCAGTCGGTTTTGCAGTTGTTGTTGTGACGTTAGAAGCTGCTGTTGTAGATGGACTACTAGTAGTAGTGGTATCGGGGGACGGCGTTGTTGCTGAAAATTGATATGCAATTGAAATTGCAATGCAAATGCAAATGAATTTGCGGGGTGGTAGGGTGTCTGTACCCGACTGGATCGCGACCACCGTACAGCGGGGTGGTAGGGTGTCTGTACCCGACTAGATCGCGACCACCGTACACCAGGTGGAACACCCGCCATAGTGACACGTTTGGGCGTGTCGCGTTCTGGGTCAGCCGGTGTATATCCAGCAACCGGGGGGGGCTGTCCCTGACTGGGTCGCTTTCAGACCGGCATGACAGCGGCGACCGGCGATAGATAGTATGTCTTTCGGTGGTCGCCATTGTTTTTGGATTGTACTGTGCTTACCATCAGGCACAGTACAGTCACTTTGCCGAGCTACAATAAAAAAAAAATGCAAAATAATATAAATGATTAAAAAGAAACAAGTTCATAAAATAACAAACCGGTTCTGCTAATGATCAACAATAAACAACATTATAATATCACTACATATAATAAAAGGGTCCTCTACCACGTCCGTCTGTTCGTGATAAACTCAAAAACTACTGAGCGGATTTTCATGCGGTTTTCACCAGTAGATAAAGTGATTCATAAGGAAAGTTTAGGTATATAAGTTGTCAATGTTTTTTTTATTATCAGGACGGGAGAATGTCCGCCGGGTCCGCTAGCATATTACACCCATATACATTGGTACATAACAGTAGTACTTAAATTATTTATATGTTTCAGACCTGTCTATTACTTTATTTGTTAAACAGAGAATGTTACATTGCACTCTATTAAAAATACTATGATAATTATCTGTGACTTTTTATTAATTTATCTGTCATTATTAAATCGCTAATAGTATTTAAAACAGTGCATAACTAATGAAATCTGGAAAGACTGAAAATGTTTTTAAAGTTTTAAAAATGAATGAAGCTCTAGTAATAATTATTTATTTGTCATACATACTAGTACTACTCGTGTCTTCTGTATATGAGAAGTTAACCTGTGAACAATAATATAAGCAATAAAATAATTTTATCTATATGCGATTATAGGCAGAACAGTATTATGTCGTACATTTTTTAATTAACGAGGTAATCTATTAATACTTGAGAACTTTCATTTTTCAAGTGCCGCATTTTAAGGTAATTCATCAGCTCTGTCATTATTGATTTTGTTCAAAGTATAATTAAGGTATGTAAAAATAGTTCTGTGTAGTAGTTCTTGTATATTGTGATGATTGTGGGTTCAAATTTTACAATGACTTTTGGTAAATCGTATAATTGATCCTAACAGGATGACAACATAGTGATAAGTTATACTCGCACGACTATATATCACTTTCAAGTTTAAAGGCAATTCAGTATTAAGTTAAAACAATTAAGTTATAAATATTTGTAAGGTCAGCTCGTTAAAAAATTCAGCGTAATTGTCACTCAACATCTGGTATTGATTTCAAAATGTATCCTAGGAAGCTTAGAAAATATTCCGTAGTGTACAGTTCAGAGTATATCCTCTACATATATAATAAGAATGTAAATCTAACTCGTCTGTACTTTTTAGATTTCTGTGGAAAAAATTGTTGCGACAGAAAAATGAAAACTAAAATTGGTAAATATCTTCTTCACAATTGTAAATTAAGATTATGTTCGAATAACAATATGAAATTAAAATGTATTCTTTTCTATATAAATTAATTTGAAGTAAGATCATATTTAGCATGCGAAGATTTGATTGATGCCTTTGGCGTTTCCTTATTAAGGCGTCGATATAATTATGAAGCCGATATTTAGTCCCTTCTTCTATTATACTGCGACAAATCTAATGAAGGCGGCTTAATACGTGTTTTTGTGCATTCTTTTCTTTTTAGGGCTGTTGCTAATAAATTGATAATAAATTATAAAACATAAAACTATTAAAACTTATATAATTTTAATGTAACTAGAATAGTCAAACCCGTGTTATATGCAGCGGCACTTGATAACTTACAACAATCGGATTGAAACGAAATAGATTCTCTAGGTGGTAGAGCTACGCTGAAGCTATTAATGGTTTCAGCATGAATGGGTCGGCTCGACCGGGTTAGTACCACCCTCTCACAGAAAACCGACGTGAAGTAACAGTGCTTGTTTGCATTGTTGCGTTTCGTTCGGTCAGTGAGAGCGCCGGAGGTCCCATCTCCCCTCCCCTTCCTCCTTCCCTTACTCCCCCTCTCCCCCAAGACAGGTTGGCAACGCACTTGCGACTCCCCTGCTGTTGCAAGTGTCTATGGACGGTGGTGATTACTTAACATCAGGTGACCCACATGTCCGTTTGCATCCTATGATATAAAAAAAAAAAAAAAAAAAAATATTCGTACAATTTCTAAAGAAGTTGATACAATTAATAGTGCTTACCAAATGCAGAACAAGAACCAGTATTAAAATCTTCATTTTTATGAAGAAAATATGGGTTTGTAATTACGAATGTTCTTACAATAGTCTCTTATCGAACTGAATAACACATCCATCCATCAACCTATTATTATATACATGTTATAGCTGACGTCACTAAACATGTTCTACTATTTTCCCAGCTGCTATATCAAAGGTTTAAAGAAATGCAAAGCTATGGATTCTCTAGAATGTAACGTATATTAGCTATATAATAATAACTGCTTGAAATCATTTCTATTACAATTATTCACAGTCGTTACTCATTTCTAGAACAATATAGTTGTGTCTACGTAAATGTTGGTGGATTCGATACGCCTATTCAAAGATTGGCCTTTGCAAAAAATATATTGTATTCATTGTATGAATCATAATTTATATAGTTGACACAATAATTCATCAACAAGTTATGTCTAGGTTCTGCGACTAGAACAAATTTCTTCATCGACAATAGTAATAATAATTTATTGGCAACCCCTTATACAAAGTTAACTGAAATTTCCGATGCACAAATATGCCCAAATTACTAGGGCCGTGAAAATTTGCATGCGGTTTTTAACACTGTAGGTAAGCAGTAAGAAAAGATTTATTGGGAACTCGTCTCCTAAGGTAGTGCCAGTTGTTTTCTTATGTATGCAGATGTAAAAAAAAAGCGTTGAAAATAATTACTGTATTAAAAACGACAATTGCTAGTAACAATGTAATATATTTAATTTACCACAGATACCGAGAAGAGTCTTCTCTTAGCGAAATATGAAATTGTCTTGTAGTGGCTTTTAACGTTTTATTTATAACTAGCTGTGCTCGCGACTTCGTCCGCGTAGAACGTTATGTAAAGTCGTCTGGATGTATTAAGTCCATTTACTTATCTACTTTTCTCTCGTACTTACGCCGCGTAGTCATTAAAATAAATTAACTTTTGATAGAGTTGTCCGATTTTAATAAAACAAAGACTAAGCTATTCTCGAGTATATGCTTTATACATTTCTTAATGTAGTTTTATTGTAAACCCAGTACTTCAGCAGTGATGCGTGTTCATACAAACAGACAGACAGATAAACAGACAGACAGATAAACAGACAGACAGACATTTCTAAAAATGATTTAAATGTATTTTATTACTTATTCCTAGAAACCTGCAACAATATTTTTCACGAAAATCGAAATAGTACACACATAGACACGTTAGGTTTAGTGCTCGGCCTCGCCTTGGGCCAATTAGGGGGGTGGCTTCGGGAGCTGTTTGACCGGTGTCTTTCGGTCGGGCAGTTCCCGAAGCCCTGGAAGCTTGGGCGGCTCTGCCTCATGGCAAAGGCAGGCCGCCCTCCGGACTGCGCGTCCGCGTATCGGCCCCTTGTCCTGCTGGACGACGCCGGGAAGGTGCTGGAGAGGATTATCTCCTCCCGGGTCGTCCAGCACCTAGAGGGCGTGGGGCCGAATCTGGCGGACGCGCAGTATGGCTTCCGGACAGGGCGTTCCACGGTGGACGCCCTGTCCCTCCTTAAGTCGCTGTCTGCGGAGGCGACCTCCCAGGGGGAAAGGGTGTTGGCGGTGTCCCTTGACATCGCCAACGCCTTCAACACCCTGCCGCATGGCGTCATACGGGAGGCGCTCCGATATTTCGGAGTGCCCCCGTACCTGCGGCGGGTGTTGGAGGCATACCTCGTGGGTAGGGAGATCGCCTACGTAGATGGCGACGGGCGTATGGTCCGGCGGGCCACAAGGCGGGGGGTTCCACAGGGGTCGGCCTTGGGGCCGCTCCTGTGGAACATGGGCTACGACTGGGTGCTCCGCGGCGTGCTCCCATATGGGGCACGCCTCATATGTTACGCGGATGACACCCTAGTCGTAGCCCGGGGGGGGGGGAGTGGAGGGAGGTGGAGCGCCTGGCCACGATGGCCACAACCCTCGTGGTCAGGCGCATCAGGAGGTTGGGCCTCAGGGTGGCCCTAGAAAAGACCGAGGCCCTACTCTTTCATGGGCCTCGGCGGGGGCCACCACCTGGGGCCCATATAGTGGTGGAGGGCGCTCGGATCAGGGTGGGGACCCAGATGAAATATCTGGGCCTCACCCTGGACGGGCGCTGGCGGTTCGAGCCCCACTTTGCGGGGCTCGGACCGCGAATTGCTGGAGCGGCGGCGGCACTCGGCCGGTTACTCCCCAACATAGGGGGGCCGGGCGCCGGGTGCCGCCGACTCTACATGGGAGTCGTGCGGGCGATGGCTGCCTACGGGGCACCGGTCTGGGCCGATGGCCTCGGTGCCGCCAACGTGCGCGCGCTTCGCAATGCGCAACGCACGGTGGCACTGAGGGCGATCCGGGCGTACCGGACGGTGTCCTCAGCGGCGGCCTTCACGCTCGCCGGCTCCCTACCCTGGGAGCTGGAGGCAGGAGTTCTCGCCGCCGTGTACGAATTCACGGCGGCGAGGAAACGAAGGGGGGAGCCTCCGGCTCCCAGGGAGGTAGAGGCGGAAAGACGGCGTCTACGAACAGACGCCGTCGAAAGGTGGCAGCAGGACCTGGCGGACGAGCGGTTCGGGCGGTTTACCGTAGACGCCGTCCGCCCGGTCCTGCGGGAGTGGATTTCAAGGGAGTGGGGCTCCCTGACGTTTCGACTGGTGCAGGTACTCACCGGACACGGTTGTTTCGGGTGGTACCTGCACCGAATCGCGCGCAGGGAGCCGACCGCCGCCTGTCACGAGTGCGGCGCTGACGAAGATACCGCGCAGCACACTCTGTCTGAGTGTGCTGCGTGGGGGGAGCAGCGCCGCATTCTGGCGGCGGCGGTAGGACCTGACTTGTCGCTGCCGAGCGTGGTCTCGGCCATGCTCGGCAGCGAACAGGCGTGGCGAGCGATGTCCTCCTTCTGCGAGGACGTCATCTCGCAGAAGGAGGCGGCGGAGAGGGCCCGCGAGGCAGACCCACTAAGTGGCCGTCTCCGCCAACGGAGGATTGGCAGGAGGAGGCGGCGCTTTGCCCAACTCCTCCTGCCACCGTAGCCGGACCTGAGGGGATGGGCCGGGGGGCCCATCTCCTCATTGCACAGGTCCGGCGGACGAGGAGGGGCAGCCGGCGTGTACCCGGTCTGTCCCTCTATAGGTAGGAGCCCGGCGGTCACCTTCCGCCGGGCGGACCGTGGGGGCGGCTCTACAAGGTTGATTAGCTTGAACGATCCCTTGCCGCCCCCACACAACGGTCTGTCGCTACACCGTGGGGTTTTAGTCCGTGCGAGTCGGACATAACCCACTCTCTCCCCCGGGAGGGTGGGTATTCATAAGGGATTTCCCCACGTTAAAAAAAAAACAAAAAAAAAAAAAAAGTTTACATTCTTATTATATGTATAGATTTGGAGTTATTACAATGTATGCTATGTAATATTTATCCATGTTGCGTAATATAGTACGGTCATTGTGTAAAATTTACAGAGTCACAAAAATATCTTAGAATGTTCTAAGCTGTCATCTTGTTAGAGTAATGAGGTTATCACAAGACATTTTGTAATAGTGTTACTTATTACTTTGGTAAGTAGAATGTCAATTCTAACTCGGAAACATCGAAAAAGATTGTGAGAAAATATCAAGCTGAGAAATGTAGGGAAATATAAAACCGTAGATTTCTCGGAGTTTATTAGCACCAATACGTCGTGAGCTGGCGTGGTAATTATGCCCATACCTTCCGCCTGGAAGAGGCTTATGACCCTGCTATGTCTCTTATAGGATTATGTGATGTTCATAATAATGACTCAAGTAATCTTTAATAGAGAGGATTTATTGCTAAAGTAGAAATGAGGAGAACAAGATACGGAAAAACAAAAGACTATTGGATGGTTCTTGTATATATAAATTTAGTAAGAACTCTCCACATAATGAGATACGATTCTGGCCTGAATATAATTCATTAAAT
This sequence comes from Antheraea yamamai, assembly GCA_036509395.1. Taxonomy (NCBI): domain Eukaryota; kingdom Metazoa; phylum Arthropoda; class Insecta; order Lepidoptera; family Saturniidae; genus Antheraea; species Antheraea yamamai. The sequence continues at coordinate 3,793,503 of AP028446.1, forward strand.
ACGAAGAATGCAGACGTTTTTAACGACAGTTATATCGTTTTCATTAAGACAATAAATAAGATTTTTGATTTGATGCTACTTACGAACTACAAGAAAAATTCGCTCCACATAAGAATGTTTCTCCCACTTATATAGGCTTATATTAACCGCCAGAATATGAGAAACGCTTCATACAAGAGAAAAAAACAATATATATCAAATGTTTTATGAACTCAGAGACGCTGCTACTCCGTACGAGGTACTAGAGTGCAGTTCAGTCCACGCTTGTGATGAGAGGGTTCGTAGTTATTTTATTTATTTGTGAAGCAAAGTCCGCTAGTTTTTATATTCTTTTTTTATTTTTGTCGCATTCACTCATCTGGTGGGCTCTATGCACATGGTCTCACCAGTATCTTCAACTAGCTTAGTACTTACTACCTGTATTTATTTATATCTGTATTTAACTGTAAGTAATAATAATATGCAAGTAAAAATTCTGTTTAACGTTCTTTATGCAAATACGGCAATACACTACTGAATATACTTACGTATTACACTCAGAGATATAAACGGTCCGACGTTTCGCGTAAAACTGAACACCACTCCTTTTTTTCTAACTGACTACGCTGTTGGTCTAGCAAGGTCTTTACATCTTCACCGGTCTACTATTCCACTTCGTTTTCGCTACGCCTTTTATAGGCCTGCTTCATATTAGAGAGTAGCGCGTAATATTTATGTCAGTACAAATACTTTTTGACGGTAGAACGGGCGTTTGCGCCGACATATACTTATAGTTATTCCGTCCTTAGTGTATGTGACTGAAATCCTCCGAAACGGCTCGACAAATTTTGATGAAGTTTTTTGTGAGTGTTCATGTGAATTCAAGAATGGGCGGTAGGTGGCGTTGCGGTTGAATATTTTTTTTCTTTATCAACCCAGGACAACGTTGACCTGGCTCGCTAGTGATTTAATAAAGTGTTAACGTACCCAAAATATTTATTTCTACAGTATCGCCTAACTTTCTACTTTCGTAAACAATCCCCTTTATTGAAAACAAGAATTAGCTCGCGGTTTCGCTTACGTTAGTGTAGATTTGAAGTATCCTTTAGAAATAGTACGTTTTTTCTCGATGAAAGGTACCCCATGCCGCTGACAACGTATTTGCAAAATTTTGTGATGATTGAGTAGCTAAGTTAAGTTGAAAGCGTAAAGAATCAAACAAATTCACTTTCGCATTTATTATATTATTAGTTAAGAAGGTTAATATACTTCAATTACGCAGTAATTTAACTAAGTACTCTGGTAACACTGTTTCAGGTGATCGTCACGGAGACATGATAATAACACTAACACAAATAGTACACTTTGATTAGTCATATATATATAAACAAAGATGGCAGACATATTTTATTGTTGTTTGATTTATGTATTATTTATTTATATTTTGAATATAGTAAACATATTTGTTAAAAATAAACTTATTTGAAATACTGAGTATTACCTACAGCTATTTCATGGCATAATGAGACTCAAAAAATTCTTGTATTGATTGTTTTTTAATTTATAGTCCTCGGAGTATAAAAAGAGTTAAAAAATAATTGTTTTTAAACGAATGTATTTTGATAAATGTCATAATGTTCACAGATTTGTAAATATGAAGAGCTTCAATGTTCTTTATTGTACGTATAAATTACTCTACTAAGAGATTCTTATGTATATATATTATATATCCCCTACCGCGTCTGTCTGTCTGTCTGTTCGCGATAAACTCAAAAACTACTAAACGGATTTTCATGCGGTGGATAAGTGGATAAAGTGATTAATGAGGAACGTTTTGGTATATAATTTTTCAAGGTTTTTTTTTTTATAATCAGGGCGGGACAACGTTTGCCGGACCCGCTAGTTTAATATAATTACACTTAAATAAGAAGAACTTTCCCTTTCAGCGACTTCTACCCCAATTTTAATTAATATTATGCTACATGAGTTATATATACCTTCTATATTTTAGAATTGTCAAAATAACACGTAGTCTTCGTGAATCTTTTTGGTTACTTTGAATATAAACTCAAGTTATAGCTTGCGCGTAATATCGTCATGAGTTTAACACAAAACTAAGTTACAATATTATTATAGGGATCTAAATTGGCATTTATTTATCCTTAACCCTAGAAAGATAACCTACGTCGCAGAGGCGCCTGCGCTGGAAATATATTGCTGTATTTTTTTGTCCTTCGCGTGTTTTCCACGTCCTTCTCAGCCAACTCAGTCGTCAGTTTGCCCTTTCACGTGACGACTGTTTCCATGCTGTAAGTACTATAGTTTTATTTATATGACGAGTCTGTGCGCTCGCGAGGCGTATGGTTATCTTTTGTGAAACTTTTGAGTTAGTTAATGTTGCAGTTGTAACGATTCAAAGCCCATTTCTAAATGTTTTTTATTTGTTTTTAGGAACGATATATTATGTATGCATTATAGCACATAGGAAAACGTTGGTCGAAAATGAAATTTGCGCTTTATGCGTTGTATAGCTATGGTATCCTACAAACCGATGCCCGTCAAGATGGTTTGTTTATTATCATCGTGTGATGAGGAAGCTGTCCTAAATCCAGTAACTGGTAAGCTTAAAATAATTATGTATTGTAATCTAGCCAAAGGAGACGTAGACATTTTCGGAAAAATGTGCTTTTCGATGTCGTATTAAAGGTAAGCGAATATGTAGCCAATGACTATGTTTTATGGCATATTGAATATAAGTTTTGTCAACTCTTATGTGACACACTACCACAATATCATGTCAAAACATGAAAAGCCTTTGAATAGAAGAGGATACATGAATAAACTCAGTACACAACTACCTACACCATGAATGACAGAGAAACTAGAGACTTCTACTTTGCCGAGACATGTTTTGAGTATCTTCGAAAATATTGTTGCAGAACGCTCTGCACAGGGTCGTACAAAACAAGAAGAGGAACCATCACGGCATCGGTATAAAGAAGACGTTACTGGACGTCTAAAAATAAAATAATGTCAACCTGTACTAAGTGCAAAGAGCTTCTTGCGGCGGCAAAAAATACGTTTGCCATGAGTACATTTTTTTTTTTTTTATGACAGATATTTTTTAGACTGATTATATTATAGTTAAACATCTTATAAGAAAAAACTCTTATTTTCATAAGATTAGATTTCATTTTTTATAAGTGGTTTTGTTCCTGAAGCATAAGGCTGTTCATGTTCGTTATTTTTTCGTAGAGGTCTACTCATTTGGTTTTAGATTATTTGAAATAAATAAATTAAAGTAAAAATGTATTTTATTTTCATTGTTTTAAATATATTTTTTAACATAATAACATAAATTATAAATATTTTTTAGTTAATCAATTAAAAACACGTATTATAAAAGAGTGCGCCTTTGAAGCGTATGGTTGTCTTTAACGTATGTCGTGGTATGGTTATCTCTCTAGGGTTAAGTTATCTCAATGTTGTTCTTATAATGTAATAAAAATATATACCTGATTTTTTGTACTGCTCACATATTTTCAGAGCAGCCAAAAATATATCAATTAGATATATGAATGGTGTACTAAATACAAAGTCCATCTTAATATTCCTAACAATTCGGTTATGGCATATTCACAGTCTTTACAGTCGCTACGATATATACTGTCAAATGTGTATTTGTTGTGCCCAGATGTTATGGGCCCGAGGTGCTTAAATAAAAACAGCTTGCTTGGAGTTTTGTCTAATGCCATACTTACTTATAAACATTATATTAAATCTCTATAGTAATGGTATCGCAGGCTTAATTTCACATTTCGTAATGCATAAAAATTTCAGAAACTAATAAGCTTGCAGTTATTGTGTTATAGCTTTCGTTCGTCTTAAATTAGAAACATCGACACTCATTTGAAATCCGTATAGGAAGTTGTAGAGCACTTTTAGGTGGTAGGTGGTAGAGCCACGCTGTAGCTATTACTAGTTTCTGCTTGAATGGGTCGGCTCGCCCGGGGTAGTACCACGCTTTCACAGTATACCGACGTGAAGTAACAGTGCTTTCCCTTCTCCTTTATCCTTTCGCTACCCCTCCCCCATACACAGGCTGGCAACGCACTTGCGACTCCCCTGGTGTTGCTAGTGTCTATGGACGGTGGTGATCACTTAACATCAGGTGACCCATATGTTCGTTTGCCTCCTTTTGAAATAAAAAAAAAACTTTTATGAAGAAAATTTTCTTTCTTGCGCTTTTTTTATAACAAAACATACGATTACTACCATATCTTGTACTGATATAAAATTTTGCTGGGCACATTAGATTTCAATTCGTAGCAGGCGTAATTATAAGAGCAAAACAAGAAATAACATTGATTGCATAGAATTTGTATCGAGATTATGTCGACATTTTTATCATATAAGTATGTATCTTATATTATTCGATCCATTTAACAAATTAGTGGGATAATTTGTAGTCCATATATAAGTGGTTTTGTGAAAATATAAAATTTTGTGTTAGGGTATAATGTTTTTGTACATTTATCTTGAAGCGCCCGATTTAAATAGATGTTGATATATCGGTGTTGTTTCTATAAATAAATAATTAACATCGGATTGCAATTTATAATACTTTTGTTTCTAATTATGACGCGGCATTTCAAGGTCGAACGTTCGAATACAATGATATAAATGCGAAAAGACTGGCTGTTAGTAGTTATCAGAAAATATTGGTGAAAGCTGTTGGATAGATTTTCTACAAAATAACCGTATGTAGCTAAACAGATATCATATCTTTCAAATTGGTTTAATACAACATTTTCTTTTAATAAAGTCAGATCATTTTTTTTTTCATGCCTATCGTTCTATTTTGACGTAATCGCTGCAAAAGTCTTAAAATGTTGGAATGATTTCAGGATTGAGTATTAATTTAGGAAATAGCGTTACTTATGCCCATTTCTCTTATCACTAAAATACAGTTTCATTACAACGGAAAATAAGTATAAAAACAGAAGCAAAAGTATTTTCTAGGTTATTTTACTTTACTACTACTTACTACTACTACTTAATGTTTTATTGTATACAGTATGCATTATTACAAATGGTGTGTATTTCGCATATGTTTATGTGTAAAGGTAGATAGATGTCTTTAATAGAATTAATGTAAACAATAATCTCTTTGTTATTGTAAGGGAGTTTAAAAAGTTATGACAATTGACGGGACCTTATGGCAATTAATGGTGTTCCAAAATGATAGGCTACATATGAATATCTCCTTGTGGCTAATTTAATATAGTATATATTTGAATAACCCAAATCGAGCAGAATTAACTATCTCCAATGCCTAAATTATTAAAATTGTGATGTCCTGTTGGTTTAGTAGGTGGTAGAGCCACGCTAAAGCTATTACTGGTTTCAGCATGAATGGGTCGGCTTGCCCGGGTACTACCACTCTCTCATAGAAACAGCGACGTGAAGTAACAGCGCTTGCATCGTTGCGTTTCGTTTGGTCAGTGAGAGCGCCGGAAGCCCACCTCCCTTCCGTCCTCCGTCTTCCCTCTCCCTCCCCCCTCTCCCATATACAAGTTGGCAACGCACTTACGACTCACTACTTCTACTACACTACTGCGAATTACTATCAAATCTATTCCAATTTACAATACTGAAGATACTCTAATCGATCATATTAATAAGTTTCATTCGCTTTAAAATCCACGGTTTTATATGACCGTCCAAATCATCGAGAATATTGACAATATTTCTTTAAGACGTTTCGATTGGATTACAAATTAATGATGTAAATAATATTTTCTCTTAATGAATAATCACTAGCAACAAATATATATAAAAAATAATTAATTTAAATTTAGTCCTAAACTATGGAAGGGACCTCAAAGATGTATATATCTAACTATATATTATTGTAAAACAGAAAACCCCTAGTAGAAGTTAACAGTGTATGTATATAGGATTTATTAACTTGATATCCACCCATGTCAACCGAATTTATCCTAATCCACTATACAACATTTTGGAGATGCTGTTACTCCGGAATTTATATTAAATAGACAGAGAGACTCAAATTTATCGTCAGATATGTTTCAGGGGGAACTATAATAATTATTTATTAATCTCATGTTATTCCAAATAACTTTTTTTTATAAATGAGTTATTGCAAATGGGAATATATCCATATAATTGATATAATTAATGAAGTTATATGATTTTCTAGAATTATTCGTTAACGTTTTCAGTTGTGACGAGTTCTTAGTTTATATTTATATAATATCGATATTTTGTATTGTGTTTGTATAAAATTGGATATAATTATTGCTCGGAGTACCAATAGATGTGAAAACGACACTATTATTAATAATTTCTATCTACGCGTTATGAAATTTAAATAATTCAGACTATGATTGATTTAAAAATTCATAAAGGTACACAGTTATTTCATTGTTTTGTGTTTTCACTTGTCTAAGGACTTCCATCCTTCAGCCTTTTTTTTTTTTTTTTTTAACGTGGGTAAATCCCTTATGGATACCCACCCTCCCGGGGGAGAGAGTGGGTTATGTCCGACTCGCACGGACTAAAACCCCACGGTGTACCGACAGACCGTTGTGTGGGGGCGGCAAGGGATCGTTCCAGCTAATCAACCTTGTAGAGCCGCCCCCACGGTCCGCCGGGCTCCTACCTATAGAGGGACAGACCGGGTACACACCGGCTGTCCCCCACGTCCGCCGGACCTGTGCAATGAGGAGATGGGCCCCCCGGCCCACCCCCTCAGGTCCGGCTACGGTGGCGGGAGGAGTTGGGCGAATCGCCGCCTCCTCCCGCCTGTCCTCCTTTGGCGGAGAGGGCCACTTTGAGGATCTGCCTCGCAGGCCCTCTCCGCCTCCTCCTTCTGCGAGATGACGTCCTCGCAGAAGGAGGACATCGCTCGCCACGCCGGTTCACTGCCGAGCATGGCCAAGACCACGCTCGGCAGTGACAAGTCAGGTCCTACCGCCGCCGCCAGAATGCGGCGCTGCTCCCCCCACGCAGCACACTCAGACAGAGTGTGCTGCGCGGTATCTTCGTCAGCGCCGCACTCATGGCAGGCGGCGGTCGGCTCCCTGCGTGCGATCCGGTGCAGGTACCACCCGAAACAACCGTGTCCGGTGAGTACCTGCACCAGTCGGAACGTCAGGGAGCCCCACTCCCTATTCAACCACGCCCGCAGGACCGGGCGGACGGCGTCGACAGTGTAACGCCCGAACCGCTCGTCCGCCAGGTCCTGCATCCATCTTTCGACGGCGTCTCCTCGGAGACGCCGTCTTTCCACCTCTATTTCCCTGGGAGCCGGAGGCTCCCCCCTTCGTTTTCTCGCCGTCGTGAATTGGTACACGGCGGCGAGAACTCCTGCCTCCAGCTCCCAGGGCAGGGAGCCGGCGAGCACAAAGGCCGCCGCCGAGGACACCGTGCGGTACGCCCGGATCGCCCTCAGTGCCACCGTGCGCTGCGCATTACGCAGCGCGCGCACGTTGGCGGCACCGAGGGCGTCGGCCCACACCGGTGCCCCGTAGGCGGCCATCGCCCGCACGACTCCCATGTAGAGTCGGCGGCACCCGGCACCCGGCCCCCCTGTGTTGGGGAGCAACCGGCCGAGTGCCGCCGCCGCCCCAGCAATTCGCGGTCCGAGCCCCGCGAAATGGGGCTCGAACCGCCAGCGCCCGTCCAGGGTGAGGCCCAGATATTTCATCTGGGTCCCCACCCTGTTCCGGGCGCCCTCCACCACAATGTGAGCCCCAGGTGGTGGCCCCCGCCGAGGCCCATGGAAAAGTAGGGCCTCGGTCTTCTCGAGGGCCACTCTGAGGCCCAACCTCCTTATGCGCCTGACCACGAGGGTTGTGGCCATCGTGGCCAGGCGCTCAACCTCCC